>ML107020.1:40276-85736 GCA_003697995.1 Taxidea taxus jeffersonii
AGTGTCCTTCCTCATCTCTTATTATAGTCTTTGGCTTAAAATCTAATTGATCTGATATAAGGATTGCCACCCCAGCTTTCTTCTGATGTCCATTACCATGGCAAATTGTTTTCCACCCCCTCACTTTCAATCTGGAGGTGTCTTTAGGTCTGAAATGAGTTTCTTGTAGGCAGCATATGGATGGGTTTTGTTTTTTTATCCATTCTGAAACCCTGTGTCTTTTGATTGGGGCATTTAGCCCATTTACATTCAGGGTAACTATTGAGAGATATGAATTTAGTGCCATTGTATTGCCTGTATGGTGATTGTTACTGTATATTGTCTCTGTTCCTTTCTGATAATACTTTTAGGGTCTCTCTTTGCTTAGAGGACCCTTCTCAATATTTCCTGTAGAGCTGGTTTGGTGTTTACAAACTCTTTCAGTTTTTGTTTGTCCTGGAAGCTTTTAATCTCTCCTTCTATTTTCAATGATAACCTAGCTGGATAAAGTATTCTTGGCTGCATGTTTTTCTTGTTTAGTGCTCTGAATATATCATGGCAGTTCTTTCTGGCCTGCCAGGTCTCTGTGGATAAGTCTGCTGCCAATCTAATATTTTTACCATTGTATGTTACAGACTTCTTGTCCCGTGCTGCTTTCAGGATTTTCTCTTTGTCGCTAAGACTTGTAAATTTTACTATTAGATGGCGGGGTGTGGACCGATTCCTATTGATTTTGAGGGGTGTTCTCTGCACCTCCTGGGTTTTGATGCTTATTCCCCTTGCTATATTAGAGAAATTTTCTACAATTATCCTCTCCAGTATACCTTCTGCTCCTATTTCTCTTTCTTCTTCTTCTGGAATCCCAATTATTCTAATGTTGTTTCGTCTTATGGCATCACTTATCTCTCGAATTCTCCCCTCGTGGTCCAGTAGTTGTTTGTCTCTCTTTTGCTCAGCTTCTTTATTCTCTGTCATTTGGTCTTCTATATCACTAATTCTTTCTTCTGCCTCATTTATCCTAGCAGTAAGAGCCTCCATTTTTTATTGCACCTCATTAATAGCTTTTTTTATTTCAACTTGATTAGGCTTTAGTTCTTTTATTTCTCCAGAAAGGGCTTTTATTTCTCCTGACAGGGTTTCTCTAATATCTTCCATGCCTTTTTCAAGCCTGGGTAGAACCTTGAGAATCGTCGTCCTGAATTCCAGATCTGACATATTACCAATGTCTGTATTGATTAGGTCCCTAGCCTTCGGTCCTGCCTCCTGTTCTTTTTTTTGTGGTGAGTTTTTCCGCCTTATCATTTTGTCCAGATAAGAATCCGCTGTTCTCCTTGTTAAGTGAACTTGGTCTTGGCTGGATTTCTTTGATCTTCTGGGGGAGGGGCCTGTTGTAGTGATTCTCAAGTGTCTTTGCCCCAGGTGGAATTGCACCGCCCTTATCAGGGGCCGGGCTAAGTAATCCTCTCAGGTTCGCTTTCGGGAGCTTTTGTTCCCTGAATGCTTTCCGTAGAGTTCCGGAGGATGGGAATGACAATGGCGGCCTCCCAATCTCCGTTTTAGAGGAGCCGAGAGCTAGGGGCCCCAGTCTTCAGTGCGCCTTCAGAGAAAAGCGTTTAATCACTCCCGTCTCCCCAGCCTCCGTTCGCACTCAGAGACCGCGCTCGGAGAAAATCGTGCGTAATTAGTCCCATCTCACTGGCTTCTGGGAGCGCTCTGAGCACACCCAGCCTGTGACCAAGCATCTCTGTCTCTGGCAGAGTCCCACCTGGAGTCTCCGAACCCCGTAGATCCCTGAGCTCTCCTGGGTCAGAGTCTCCCTGGATCTTGTGGGGACCCCTCACACAGAGCACCAGCCCGTGTCACAGACCACGGCTCCAGGAAACCTCGGCTCTGTCTCCGCAGCCAGCTTCCCTGCTCTAATACCTGTGAGCTCTGTGGCACTCAGACACCCCCGATCCTTCTGTGACCCCGCAGGACCTGAGTCCACGCTGTCCCCGTGAGGTCTTCACCCCAGTTTAGCTTCTGGAGCGATGTCCCTCCGTGGAGCAGACTTTTAAAAGTCCTGATTTTGTGCTCCGCCGCTTGCCAGGAGCTGGCCCCTCCCCCTGGGGTCTATCTTCCCATCGCGTTGGATTCACTTCTCCGCTGGTCCTACCTTTTAGAAAGTGGTCGATTTTCTGTTTCTAGAATTGTTGTTTTTCTTCTCTTCAATCTCCTGTTGGATTCGTAGGTGTTCGGAATGGTTTGATAGGCTATCTAGCTGATCTCCTGCTGGCTGATGTCGTCTCAGCCTGCTACTTCTCCACCATCTTGACTCCTCCCCCTGATAAGTTTCTTATAGATCTTGGATACAGGCCTCTACTTGGTTTGGAAATATCTTCTCCCATTCCAAAGATTGCCTTTTGGTTTGTTGACTGTTTCCTTTTCTGTAAAGAAGCTTTTTTATCTTGATGAAGTTCTAATAGTTCATTTTTGCCTTTGTTGCTCTTGCCTCTGGAGACATGTCTAGGAAGTAGTTGCTGCAGCCAAGATCGAAGAGGTTGCTACCTGTGTTCTCCTCAAGAATGCTGACAGATTCCTGTCTCACATTTAGGGCTTTTTATCCATTTTGAGTTTATCTTTGTGTATGGTATAAGAAAATGGTCCAGTTTCATTCTTTTACATTTGACTGTCCAATTTTCCCAACACCATTTGTTAAGAAGCTATCCTTTCTACACTGGATATTCTTTCCTGCTTTGCCAAAGGTTAGTTGATCATAGAATTGAGGTCCATCTCTAGGTTCTCTAGTCTGTTCCATTGATCTACATGTCTGTTTCTGTGCCAGTACCATACTGTTTTGATGATTACAGCTTTGTAATAGAGTTTGAAGTCCAGTATTGTAATACCAACAGCTTTAGTTTTTTTTCAACATTCCTTTGCCTATTCAGGGACTTTTCTGGCTCCATACACATTTTAAGATTGTTTCTTCCAGTTTTGTGAAATATGTCAATGGTATTTTGATAGGTTTGCACTGAATGTGTAGATTGCTCTGGGTAGCAGAGACATTTTAACAATATTAACTCTTCCAATCCATGAGCATGGAATGTTTTTCCATTTCTTTGTGTCTTCCTCAATTTCTTTCATAAGTGTCCTGTAGTTTTTAGAGAACAGACCCTTTACCTCTTTGGTTAGGTTTATTCCTATGTATGTTAAAGTTTGGGGTTCAATTTTGATTTTAGATCTTGTCACATTGCTGAATACCTGTAGGAGTTCTAGCAATTTTAGTGTGGAGTCTTTTTGGTTATCCACATAAAGCATTATGTCATCTGCAAAGAGTGAGAGTTTGATTTCTTTTTTGCCAATTTGAATGTCCTTTATTTTTGTTGTTGTTGTTGTTGTCTGATTGCTGAGGCTAGGACTTCTAGTACTATGTTGAATGACAGTGGTGAGGGTGGACATCCTTGTTGTGTTCCTGACCTTAGGAGAAAAGCTTTCAGTGTTTCCCATTGAGAATGTGGGTTTTTCGCATATGGCTTTTTATGATGTTCAGGGATGTTTCCTCTATCCTTACAATGTGAAGAGTTTAATCAAGAAAGAATGCTGTATATTGTCAAGTGCTTTTTCTGCATCAATCTAGAGGATGATATGGTTCTTGTCCTTTTTGTTTGTTTGTTTTTTGTTAATGTGATATGCCATATTGATTGATTTGAACCATCCCTGTAGCCCAGGAATAAATCCCAATTGGTCATGGTGAGTAATCCTTTTAATGTACTGTTGGATTCTATTGACTAATACGTTGGTGAGAATTTCGGCATCTATATTCATCAGGGATATTGGTTTGTAATTCTCCTTTTTGGTGGGTCTTTGTCTGGTTTGGGGATCAAGATAATGCTGGCCTCATAAAATGAGTTTGGAAAGTTTCCTTTCATTTCTATTTTTTGAAATAGATTCAGAATAACAGGTATTAGTCTTCTTTAAATGTTTGGTAGAATTCCCCTGGGAAGCCATCCAGCCGTGCACTCTTGTTTATTGGGATATTTTTCATTACTGCTTCAATTTTCTTCCTGGTTTGGGTCTGTTCATGTTTTCTGTTTCTTCCTGTTTCAGTTTCGGTAGTTTATACATCTCCAGGAATGCATTCATTTCTTCCAGATTCCCTAACTTGTTGGCATATAGTTCCTCATAATAGGTTCTTAAAACTGTATTTCCTTGGTGTTGATTGTGATAGCTCCTCTTTCACTTATGGTTGTATTAATTTGAGTACCTTCTCTTTTCTTTTTGATAAGTCTGGTTAGGGCTTTATTGATCTTATTAATTCTTTCAAAGAACTAGCTTTCAGTTTCATTAATCTGTTCTACTATTCTTTTGGTCTCTATTTCATTGATTTCTACTCTCTCTCTCTCTTTTTTTTTTTTTTTTAATTATTTCTCTTCTCCTTCTTGGTTTATGTTTTATTTGTTGTTCTTTCTCCAGCTCCTTTAGGTTTAAGGTTAGCTTTTGTATTTGAGACTTTTCTAACTTTTTGAGAAAGTCTTGTATTCCTATGTACTTCCCTCTTAGGACTGTTTGCTGCATCCCAAAGGTTTTGAAGAGTTGTGTTTTCATTTTCATTTGTTTCCATGATTTTTTTGATTCTTCTTTAATTTCCTGGTTGACCCATTCATTCTTTAGCAGGATTCTCTTTAATCTCCAAATATTTGAGTTCCTTCCAAATTTCCTCTTGTGATTGAGTTGACACTTCAAAGCACCATGGTCTGAAAATATGCAAGTAATAATCCCAATCTTGTGGTACTGATTGAGACCTGATTTGTGACTCAGGATGTGATCTCTTCTGGTGAATGCTCCATGTACACTCAAGAAGAATGTTTTCTGTTGCTTTAGGATGGAATGCCCTGAGCTTGTTGATCTTCTGCTTAGATGATCTGTCCATTGCTGTGAGGGGAGTGTTAATGTCCTCTACTATTACTGCCCTATTATCAATTTGTTTCTTCAATTTTGTTATTAATTGGTATATAAAATTGGCTGCTCCCATGTTAGAAGCATAAAGTTAGAAGCACGGAGACAATGTGGGTCTCTACCTCATTACCCTGAGATCATGATCTGAGCAAAAATCAAGAACCAGATGCTCAGTGGACTGAGCCACCCAGGTGCCCCAGGGCTTCTACCTTTTTCTGTCACTGTTGCTTAGACAAATAATTCTTTTTTCTCTTTTGTACATTTTTTTTTCTCAATTAGCATCTTCCTAAAATACAAGTGTGTGGGAATTCATTCCCAGAGGAAAAATTAGTTAGTGAATAATAATTTTATTATTTAAATAGAGATGAATAGCAGGATAGAGAGACATGTCATTCAGAATAAAGTTGTATTATAAAAAGAAAATATATTTATTTCTAGTACTGATTGTCCCCTGGATACTCTTTTGTTAGCAGGAGACTTTAGAAGCACTTTTGTGATAGCAGAATGCAGAGTTAAAGACAGTAATAAATATTTAAGGGAGGTCATTTAATATATTGGTGTTAGAGACAGACTTGATTTTGAATTGCACTTTTGCCAGTATTAGCTACATGATCTTGGAAAAATGACAAAGTCATTTTGAGTCCTTGTTTGAGTCCTTGTTTTGAATCCTTGTTTGAGTCCTTGTTTCCTTAACTTTAAAGTAGACATACCTGACATAGATGTTTTCTTTTATTTTATAATCTAGTATCCATTTCTATGTTCTTTAATGAATATACTTTTATATTCCTGTCAATCCACACCCCCATCCCTGACATATACACTTTGTCTACATGATTCCAAGTAATCTGACATCACTCCATTCCAGGAGATGCTGATTAGCTAGAATCAGTAACATATTCCACACTATTTTTTTAAAGAGATTATTTATTTATTTGACAGAGAGAGACTCAGTGACAGAGACAACACAAGCAGGGGGAGTAGGAGAGGGAGAAGCAGGCCTCCCGCTGAGCAGGGAGCCTGATGCGGGGCTCAATAACAGGATCCTGGGATCATGACCTGAGCCAAAGGCAGACGCTCAATGACTGAGTCACTCAGGCGCTCCCTCCACACTATTGTTTACAGTCATTAATTCAAGGTGGGTACATAGCTCATCTGAAAAGAAGTTTGCTTGAGACCTCCTGGAATGAAGGCTTCATACATTTCCAATGTTTTGAAGGTGTGAAGTTGTTTCATCTGTAACTATAATCATCTTGCAACCAGTGGGGAGAATCTAAAGCTACTCAAAGCCCCTATAAGAAGCCTGTCTAGATAAGACAAAGCTAGGAGACTTATCCTTGACCATATGGCCCCAGAATAAGTTATATCATAACCCCTTTGTTGTTTAAGCCAACTTTATTTGACTTTTCTCTCAAATAAAGGATTTATTACAAATTATTCCATTAGGGTTATTGTGAGGGCTAAGTGAGATGATATAAGAAAAGCACTTAACTGTACTTGCCACCTTGCACTTTCTCAATGATATACATCTAAGGATGCATGGCATGTAAATAGCTTAGGCAACAACAATACTTTCATTGATTTCTACTAGCAGTGTCTTCTCCAGCATGCATTTTGTTTTAATTCAAATCAGTCAGTACTTACTTATTTACCCATTAACTCAACCAATATTAGGAAATTTATTATGAATAGACATTGTACCCAGAACTATTGGTTAAAATGAGAAGAATAATAATGGTTGAGTACTGTAGCTGAAAAAAAATGAAAGAAACAAAGAAAGAAAGAGTACTTCAGCAAATTTAATTACCTAAAATCTCCCAAGGAGAAAAGCATTTAGAGAATCATACAAACAGTGTGTGATTATGTGACAAACTGTGTCATATCTAGGCAAGTAAGTACCACAGACAATCCACTAAGGAAAAAGAACAATAAATTGTAAGATGAAATACACACTGGAGAAAAATACCTGGGTGTTAAATTTTATTTAACTAACATATTAAAGACTAAGTATGTGATAAAAGAATGTCTAACAGCTCAAATAAACAATTTCTATTTCCTTCCCTTTAGTGCTTATTTTGTTTTGTGATATTTGTTAAGTTATCTCTTGCTTTAAAATTCTTTTGTTATTTCTTTTCCTAAATTCTTTTGGATTGTCACTTGCTTGAATACACCAAAGCCTGTGATACTAGGGTCCCTAGGGCTCAGGACAATCACTAAACAGTGTTAAAACAAGACATTTCAGTTATTTCTAATAATGAGCAATTCTGAAGAGAGTTCAAAAAATATTTAGGCAGGGCACCTGGGTGGCTCAGTGGGTTAAGCTTCTGCTTTCGGCTCAGGTCATGATTTCAGGGTCCTGGGATCAGGCCCCGTATCAGGCTCTCTGCTCAGCAGGGAGCCTGCTTCTTCTTCTCCCTCTGCCTGCCTCTCTACCTACCTGTTTTCTCTCTCTGTCAAATAAATAAACAAAAATCTTTAAAAAAAATTTAGGCAGAGGATCAGAGAATTTCAGTGACAGAGAGGTGTTTGAGGTCAATTTTCTATTGAAATTACTTAAAGAAAGTACACAAAATAAAAGCATTAAGAAAACAATTTTTGTAGTATGTACAGAGGAAAAACTAAGATTAGACTATGGAAATTAGAGTTACAGAAACATGTATTTAGATAAAGAAATTGATATTTACATTTTTTCAAAGACATGAGATGTCCTCGATGAAAACCTGATACCTTAACTGATATTATTATACAAGGGCTCAAAAATCTCTATTTCTTCCTTGCTTTTCTTTTAAAATACTCCCCACTATTAAAAGGTTATGATAGTGATTCATGAAAGAATGTGCCTGGGTCTCTGTGCTGGAGGCAGATGTAGAATGAATATTCATAATATAAGTTGTGTTGCTGGCTGGGAAATGAGAGACACTGAGGACAGAGTGGTTGTTTGATGTCATAGAAGACCTGAGGAGATGCTCTTAGATGCACTTCTGTGAGTATGAATTGTGTTCTCAGCCTAAGGTTGCAAGTATGAATCCATTGGTCTGCTTCTAAGGACTCTGCCCATTTTTTTGCTTTTCTGTTCTGCTTTATTTTGGCTCTAGGGTCTCAAGCCTCAGGAACTTTTATAAAGTCTTATTAAAGAAGACCATTTCTTGCTCTTTTCAGTATCTTAGGTTCAAAGGAATAACCCAGCTTTTCTCTTTTGTGGTTTAGTTGAATTTTACTTTCTTTCTTGATAATAGTTTGTGGTTTAGTTGAATTTTACTTTCTTTCTTGATAATAGTTTGTTTACTTCAGGCACTTTTATTCAAGTATGCTATAATTTTTCATATTTTGCAGGACCTTTTGATGTGTTACCATTTATTTGTTAAAATATGAGGAAGTGGGGAACAACCAGGGAAGATGGCAGAGTAGGAAGATCCTAAGCTCACCTTGTCCCACAAATACACTCAGATAACACCCACATTAGTATAAATAACCTAGAAAATGATCCAAAGACTGGCAGAACAGACTCTCCACAGCTAAACATAAGGGAGAGGCCACAGTAAAAATAGTAGGAAGGGCAGAGACAATGGTTGGAAACCAAACTGACCTGCAAGACTATCGGTGGGAGGGAGATGCCCCACAAGTGTGGAAAAGGGAGAAAGGCAGACCCTACACCAGGTACCACAGACATGAGGAACCTTCACTGGGGAGACAAATTCCTATAAAAATTGGCTTTGAAAACCCAAGAGACTTAACTTTGTGAGTTCTTACAATAAGTGGGGCTCACCACCTGGAACTTTAAAAATCAGTGGGCTCACCTCTGGGAAAGCTTGTTGACTGAGTTCCCACCCTTAAAGAGACAGCATAAAAAAACACCCCACTGGAATACAGCATAAAACCAATAGTTTAAAAAAGGCCTGGGGTATGGGTATCTGGGTGGTTCAGTTTGTTGACTGTTTGGCTTAATTTAAATTCAGGTCATGATCTCAGGGTCATGGGACAAGCCCCACATTGGAGTTTTCCTGAGATGCTCTCTCTCTCCCTCTGCTCCCCACCCCCGCACTCATACATGCTCTCTCTCTCAAATAAATAAACAAATATTTTTAAAAAAGAAAGAAAGGAAAAAGGCCTGGATATATAAGAAGATTTGTTTTCCATCTCAAAACATGCACAGGATGGGCAGGGATCTTTAGGGACTTCACCAAAATGAAAGAGCTGGCAGATGACATTTTCCCCTCTATCCCCAGCCTAGATACAGGGAGACCTGTAGGAAAGAGTGCCAATACTCTCTGTCTGTGTTGCTAACAGTACACTCTGCCCCTGCATTCTCCAGCAGACCTCCCTGCTCCAACCCTGCCACAGCAGTTTTCCAAAGTGGGTAGAGGTCTCTGCCACAGTGGACCAGTACAAACCTTGTGAACACAGTAGGTCCACACCCATATTCTCCTTAAGATTAGCCCTATCCACCCATCTTCAGCAGGAATCCATCCAAAGCAGCACCACAAGCATGGCATTATACAAGCAGACCTGACAGAGCCCAACACTACTCCAAAGCAACCCCTGCCTCAGGGAGAAAGGAAGATAACCACACATACACCAGCTCCACCATGGCTCCAGAAGTAGCCTAGGGACAGACATGTGGTCTAGCTGCATGCCCCACTCACTCATAAAAGCCACTCATGTAACAACACAGGGAGAGCACTATGCAGTTCAGTGCAACCAAAGTTCTGGAAAATTCCTGGGCTGACCCAACTCAAGCTCAAGGCAGCCCCAGACTGGCCAACTAACAACACAGGGACGAAACCCTGCCCACAACTGGCAAACAGAACCTTTGCAGATGGCTATACCAAGGGCGACAAAGGTCAACCAAAATAATAGGGCACATGTAACATACATAGGAGACACTGCTGAAGTGCTAGGTTCTAGGGAATAGGGGACACTGCACTATAGGGCAGTACAGGACCTCTTATTCATAAGGCCACTACTTTCAAGAGCAGGAGGCATAGCTGACTTTCCTAACACATAGAAGCAGACACAGAGAGCTAGGCAAAATTAGGAGACAGAAGAATATGTCCCAAAAGAAAGAACAGGACAAAATCACAGCAAGAGGGCTAAATAAAATGCAGCTAAGCAATATGCCTGACAGAGAATTTAAAATAATGGTCTGAAAGATACTCACTAAACTTGAGAAAAGAGTTGAAAATCTTAGTAAGTCCCTCAACTAGGGAATAGAAAACAAAACAACAACAACAACAAAAACTAAGCAGAGAGGACAAACTCAATGACTGATATTAAAAAAACTCACTGGGGTAATAAATAGTAGACTAAATGGAGTAGAAGAATGAAACAATGACTTGGAGGACAGAATAATAGGAAGCAATCAGTCTGAACAGGTGAGAGAAAACAATTAATAAAAAATGGGAACAGATTTAAGGTAATTCAGTGACACCATCACATGTAATAATATTTGCATTATAGGGATTCCTATAGGAGAAGAGAGAATAGGGGTGGAAAATTTATTTGAAGATGTAATAGCTGAAAATTTCCTGAATCTGGGAAAGGAAACAGCAATCTAGATCCAGGAGTCACAAACAGCCCCCAACAAAACCCAAAATGCTCCACACAAAGACGCATGGTGATTAAAATGGCAAAAGGAAGTAACAGAGAATTTTAAAAAGCAGCAATAGAAAGGAATACAGTTACATATAGGGGAAATTTCATAAGGCTATCAGCTGATTTTTCAACAGAAACTTTGTAGGGCAGAAGAAAGTAGTATGATATAATCAAAGTGCTGAAAGAAAAAAAATATCTGCACCTACGAATATTATATCTAAGAAAGTGATTACTCAAAATAGAAGGAGAGATCATTTCCCAGACTAAAAAAGAAAAAAAAAATGTTAAGGGAATTCATCAACATTAAACCAGCCCTATAAGAAATAGTAAAGGGGACTCTCTGAGTGGAAAAGAATCAGTAAGAATTAAATAAAAATAAGAAAAGTAGGAAGTACAAAAACAGTAAATACATATCCATAAAAATCAAAGGATATAAAGTATGAAACCATATATCTAAAACATGAGAGGAGAGCAGTAAAGAACGGTTTCAAACTTAAGTGACCATCAAGTTAATACAGAGTACTATAGGCAGAAAATGTTACATACAAACCTAATGGTAACCACAAATATTCAAAAAGTAAAGAGAAAGGAAGCCAAGTATATCACTAAAGAAAGACCACTAATCAAGAGAGAAGAAAGGAAGAGAAAAAAGATACAGAGAAGAACTACAAAACATAAAACAAGAAACAAAATGGCAATGAATGATCACCCTTCAATAATTACTTTGAACATAAATGGAGTAAACACTCCAATCAAAACACATAAGGTGGCAGAATGCATACAAAACCAATATGCTACCTATAAGAGACTTATTTCAGACTTAAAGGCATAGAAGATTGAAAATGAAGGGATGGAGAAACATTTATCATGCAAATGGATGCAAAGAGAAAGCCAGGGTAGCAATACTTACATCGGACAAAACTGACGTTGAAACAGACTATGATAAGAGACATAAAGAGGACACTCAAAGAAGAATATATAACAATTGTAAATATTTATGCACCTAACATGGGAGCTCCCAAATACATGAAGCAGCTAATAATAAACATAAAGGAAGTAATGGATAGTAATACAATAATAGTAGGGGACTTTAACACCCACTTACATCAATGAATAGACCTTTCAAACAGAAAATCAACAAGAAAACAGTGGTTTTCAATAACACATTAGACTGGATGTAATTAACACATATATTTAGAACATTCTATCCTAAAGCAGAACATTCACACTCAAGTGCATATGGAATATTCTCCATATAACAGGCCACAAAACAAGTTTCAACAAATTCAAAGAGATCAAAGTCATTCCAAGCATCTTTTCAGATCTAAATACTGTAAAACTAGAAATTAACCACAAGAAAAAAAATCTGGAAAAATCACAAATGCATGAAGGTTAAATAGCATGGTACTAAACAATAAATGGGTCAACAAAGAAATTAGAGAGGAAATTAAAAAGTACATGGAGAGAAATGAAAATGAAAATGCCATAGTCCAAAATCTTTGGGATTCAGCAAAAGCTGTTCTAAGAAGGAATTTTAGAGCAATACAGACCTATCTCAAGAAGCAAGAAGAAATTCTCAAATAAGCAACCTAATCATACACCTAAAAGAGCTAGGAAAAGAAGAACCAATAAAACCCTAAACCACTAGAAAGAAAGAAATAATAAAGATTAGGGCAGAAATAAGTGAAATTCAAACAACAACAACAAAAACAAATAAACAAACTAAAAACAATAGAAGAGATCAATGAAACCAGGAGCTGGTTCTTTGAAAAGGTCAACAAAATTGATAAACCTTCAGCCATACTCATTAAAAAGAGAGAGGGAGAGAGAAAGAGAGAATAACAAACTCAAACAAAATTTAAAAAAATGAAAGAGGAGAAATAACAACTGAACCACAGATATACAAAGAATTAAAAGAAAATATTATGACAAATTATATGTCAAAATATTGAACAACAGAGAATAAATGGATAAATTCCTACAAACATATAATCTCCCAAAACTGAATCAGGAAGAAATAGAAAATCTGAACAGACCAATCACCAGCAATGAAATTGAATCATTAATCAAAAAATTCCCAACAAACAGAAGTCCAGGACCAGATGGCATCAACAAGGGGAATGCTACTAAACATTTAAAGAAGAGTTAATGGGGTGCCTGGGTGGCTCAGTGGGTTAAAGCCTCTGCCTTTGGCTCAGGTCATGATCCCAGAGTCCTGGGATTGAGCCCCGCATCGGGCTCTCTGCTCAGTGGGGAGCCTGCTCCCCCGCCCCCCAACTGTCTTTCTGCCTACTTGTGATCTTTGTCTGTCAAATAAATAAATAAAAATAAATAAATAAAGACGAGTTAATACCTCTTCTCAAACTATTTAAAAAAATAGAAGATGAAAGAAAGATACCATATTCATTTCACAAGGGCAGCATCACCCAGACACCAAGATCAGATAAAGACACTACACACACACACACACACACACACACACACACACACCCTTAGCTAAAGCCACTATCACTGATGAACAAAGATGCAAAAAAATCCTCAAGAAAATATTAGCAAACTGAGTCCAACAATGCATTAAAAATATCTCCCACCATGATCAAGTGGGATTTATTCCTCAGATGTAAGAGGGGTTTGGTATTCACAAATCAATGTGATACATCACATCAATAAGAAAAAGGATAAAAACATTCAATCATTTTACTACATACAGAAAAGCATTTGACAAAGTGCAATATCCATTCATGATAAAAACCCTCAGCAAAATAGTGATAAAAGGAAGATAGCTCAACATAATAAAGATCAAATATGAAAAACCATATATGTAAAATTATGAACATCATACTCAATGGTGAAAAGCTGAAAGTTTTTCCCTTAAGGTCAGGAACAAGACAAGAATGTCTACTCTTAGCATTTTTATTCAATATAGTACTGGGAAGTCCTAGACAGAGCAATCATACATGAAAAAGAAATAAAAGGCATCCAAACTGGCAAGGAAGAACTAAAACTTACACTATCTGCAGATGACATGATACTATATATAGAAAACCCTAAAGACTCCACCAAAATACTACTAGTATTGATACATGAATTCAGTAAGGTCACAGGATACAAAATCAATATATAGAAATATGTTGCCTGTCCATACATTAATAATGAAATTACAGAAAGAGAAATTAAGAAAATAATCCTATTATAATTGAATAAAAATAATAAAATACCCAGGAATAAACTTAACTAAAGAGGTGAAAGACCAATAACTGAAAACTATAAAATACTGATGTAAGAAATTGGAGATGACATAAATGGAAAGATCTACTGTGCTCGTGAATTGGGAGAACAAATATTGCTAAAATGTCCATATTACCCAAAGCAATGTATAGACTTAATGCAATCCCTATCAAAATACCAACAGAATTTTTTATAGAACTAGAACAAATAATCCTAAAATGTGTATGGAATCACAAAAGACCTGGAACAACCAAAGCAATCTTAAGAAAGAAGAACAAAGCTGGAGGTATCACAATCCCAAATTTCAAGATATATTTTGAAGCTATAGTAATCAAAATAGTATGGCACTGACACAAAAATAGACATAATAGCCCAGAAGTAAACCCACAATTATATGACGAATCAACCTATGCCAAATGAGGCAAGAATATGAAATGGGGAAGATAGTCTCTTCAATAAATGTTGTTAAGAAAACCAGAGAGCTACATGCAAAAGAGGAAAACTGGACAATTTTCTGACCCCATACACAAAAACAAACTCAAAATGAATTGGAGACCTAAATTGAGACCTGAAACCATAAAAATCCTTGCAGACAGTACAAGCAGTAATTTCTCTGACATCAGCCATAGCAACATTTTTCTAGATACGTCTCCTAAAGCAAGGGAAGCAAAAGCAAAAAAATTGAGACTGCATCAAAATAAAAAGCTTTTGCCCAGCAAAGGAAATAATCAACAAAACAAAAAGGCAGCCTACTGAAAGGGAGACAACACTGCAAATGATATATTTGATAAGGGGTTAGTATTCAAAATATATAAAGTAAATACTCAACACCTAAATAACAAATAATTTAATTAAAAAATGGTCCAAAGACATGAACAGACATTTCTCCAAAGAAGACATACAGATGGCCAACAGTTACATGGAAAGATGCTCAACATCATTTATTATCAAAGAAATATAAATCAAAACCACAGTGAAGTATTACTTCATACCTGTCAGAAAGGCTAAGATCAAAAACATGAGAAACAAGTGTTAGCAATGATACAGAGAAAACGGAACCCACCTTATTGGTGGGAATGCAACCTGATGTAGCCACTGCAGAAAACTGTATGGGGGTTTCTCAAAAAGTTAAAAATAGAACACCATATCATTTAGTAATTCCACTACTGGGTATTTACCCCCAAAATATGAAAACAGTAACTCAAAAAGATATATTCATGCCTATATTTATTATATTATTTATAATAACCAAGATATGGAAACAACCCAAGTGTCCATTGAAAGATGAATGGATAAAGATACATCCATATACATATAACAGAATATTATTCAGCTACGAAAAAGAATGAAATCTTGCCATTTGCAACAACATGGATGGATGTAGAGGACACAATGCTAAGTGACATTAAGTCAGTCAGAGAAAGACAAATGCCATATGATTTCATGCATATGTGGAATATAAAAACAAGACACATGAATAAAAGAAAAAGAGACAAACAAAAAAACCCGGACTGTTAAATACAGAGAACAAACTGGTGGTTACCAGAGGGGAGGTGGGTGCTGGGATGTATCAAAAAGGTGATGGGACTTACAGGGGATATTTATTGTGATAAGCACTGAGTAATATATAGAATTGCTGAATCACTACATTATATAACTGAAACATAACACTGTATGTTAATTATATCAGAATCTTTAAAAAATAAGTTAAAATAATAAAAAAGGAAAAAAAATGTGAAAAAGGAAGTACCAGCCATCCTCCTTCCACTTCTGCATTGGATCCAATCTAGCATTTCATAATATATTTCTCATTCTGGTTCCATTTTAAGGCTTGATTAAAATATCCAATTATGCCTGAGAAGTAATACTGACACTATCCTGTGAATTTATGCTAATTGCTATAGATTGTTTATGCTCTCCCACAAATTTACACATTGAATCCCAATATGGTATTTGAAGGTGGGGCCTTTTGGAGGTAATTAGGTTTAGATGAAATCATGAGGCCCCCATGATGGAATATGTACCATTATAAGGAAAAGACAAGCAAGAGCTCTTCCTCTTTCCACCATGTAAAGATACAGTAAGAAAGTACCATCCATAAACCAGAAAGAGGGCTCTGCCCAGCCTCCAGAATCATGAGAAGTAAATGTTTGTTGTTTAAACCATCTGGTTTATGATATTTTATATAGCAGCCAGAACTAAGGCACACATTAAAAAGTCTCTTTTTGGGACGCCTGGGTGGCTCAGTTGGTTAAGCGGCTGCCTTCGGCTCAGGTCATGATCCCAGCGTCCTGGGATCGAGTCCCACATCGGGCTCCTTGCTCGGCAGGGAGCCTGCTTCTCCCTCTGCCTCTGCCCACCACTCTGTCTGCCTGTGCTCGCTCTCTCTCTCTCTCTGACAAATTAAAAAAAAAAAAAAAAGTTTAAAAAGTCTCTTTTTTAAAAAAACACAAACTTATATCCAGTCTCTCTGGAGACTAAGTGTCTAACGTTGGCCCATTTTCAAGAGGTATTCAAGATTATACTAAGGGTGAAGAGAGATAGGGACAAGTGTGAGCTCAAATCTAGTCTCTTATTTATCAGTTTTGGGATGGTGAATAAATTGTTTTATCTCTCTGAGTCTTAGTTAATGTATCTTTAAAGTAATATCCATAAAATTGAGCTGACCTTGAATGTGCTATCCCACTGACTGCGGGGGTTACTTCTGTTGAGCTCTCTTAAAAGTTCCTTTCTCGGGAGGCCTGGGTGGCTCAGTTGGTTGAGCAGCTGCCTTCGGCTGGGGTCATGATCCCAGCGTCCTGGGATCGAGTCACACATCGGGCTCCTTGCTCGGAGGGAGCCTGCTTCTCCCTCTGCCTCTGCCTGACTCTCTGTCTGCCTGTGCTTGCTCTCGCTCTCTCTCTTTCTCTGACAAATAAATAAATAAATAAATCTTTAAAAAAAAATTTAAAAAAAAAAAAGTTCCTTTCTCCTTTATAGCTCAGATAAATACCCTTTGAATCTGAGTTCCCCGTCAAAGCAACAAGCTTACCAGATGGAGGTGAATTACTGTTAATTTAATTGTTCCTTGAAAATACTCATTGAGTGCTTATATGTGACTCATCAATAAAGAAAACAAACAACAACAACGAAAACGCTGCCCTCATCATATTTCAATCATTTTTAAATAGTTACGTCCTCTTCTATCAGCTAATAACTACCATCTTATATGCTTTTTTTGAGGACTCAGTTTGACAGTCTTTGCAATAGTGCACCTATGAACCATCAATGTTGACTCACTCTCACAATGTAAAACCCACAGGTTTTATTTTAGAAAATACTTAATAATTTTTTTTCTATGTATGAACTGTCTTAGTTTGAGCTTTACTAGAGGCAGATCTTGAGAAAAGGATTTGAGCACAATTGTTTATTTGGGAAGCTGATGGTAAGAAATAACATCAGGGAATGGAGAGGTGAGGCAGGGAAGAAAAGGAAAGTTATAGAGGGCATAAGATCAAACATGTTATCAGTCTGGACAATTAGAGCTTAATTCCACCAGGCAACTCTAGGTGCTGATGATGAACCTATACCTCAGGCTTCCTCTGCTCAAAGGGTTAGGAAAGTGAGTTATTTACCACCAGCTTCTGTAAGTAATTGTTTGAGAGCTTCCCTTAGAGGGAATCAATCCCCTGGCACTTTGCATTTACCTGTGATGCCTGCAGGCAAAGGTGCTGACTGGTAGCTGGAGCTACAAACACAGGAATGGTAACTCACCGAGAGACTATGGGCAGTGTATCAGCAGTCTGCACTACAAGAATCTTACATAACGCTCATTGTAAAGAAAGGAAAACTGAGAGAGCGTTAGCCCTATAATATAGATCACAGTCACATCTGCTCTGGAATTCAGAATGAGATTTGACTTCTCATTCTATTTGTTCCAGACATTCATCCTAGCATTCCTTCCTCTAATGCATGTCTCCAGAACTTCTCCCTAATTGCTCTTTACATCCAGTCCTCCCCTTCTTGTTTCTCCCTGTCCCTGCCATACTCTCTTCATCTCATAACCACAGTGCCAGAGTAAATCCTGCTGGCTTTATCTCTAAACATTCGTATGTTGACCCTTCGTGTTGCCTTTATCACAACTATCCAGTACTGCAAAAGTACTGCAGCTTTCCCTGCTCCCACTCTTGCTCCCGTAGTTTAACTTTTTGTCAGAAATTCAAAGTGATCTCATAAATCATAAGCCATGATGTTCTTTTGTTCAAAATGTTCTTCTCTTACTTATTATCAAAGTCTACAGGGCCTTATTTGATCTGTGTACTCACACAGTCTTTCAATGTTCATTCCTCTAAGTCTTCCCTTTGCTCAGTCCTCTGCAGCTTTAGTTGGGCTCTGTGTTGTTCACAAAGAGCACTCTTAGGCCTCAGAACTTCCACATCTCATTGTTTTTCTCCAGATATTTACAAGAGCTACTGACTGGTGGCTCAGGTCTTTACCACACAGTTTGGTTTTAGAACCCAGGGGCTTGGCCTTTCACAACACAGCTGCCACACATTTGCTGAGGCCTCTTGACCTCTAAGTCAGGGCTCTGATCAAGTATCGCCTCTTCAGAAAAGACTTTTTTCTTTTCTTTTTAAGATTTTATTTATTTATTTGACACACAGTGAGAGAAATCACAAGTAGGCAGAGAGGCAAGAAGAGAGAGAGGGGGAAGCAGACTCTCTGCTGAGCAGAGAGCAGAGAGCCCGATGCGGAGCTCGATCCCAGAACCCTGAGATCATGACCCGAGCCGAAGACAAAGGCTTAACCCACTGAGCCACCCAGGAGCCCCCAGAAAAGACTTTTCTGAGCATTTTATCTAAAAGCATCTACTGCCATTCTTTATCTCCTTACTAAGTTTTATTTTTATTGTACTTTTCATATTATGTATCTATTTATCATTATTATTTTTAATAATTAATTTTATTGCTTAAACATAATCTCCATGTAGGCAGGAATTTTATTTGCTTTGCTCATTATTATATCTCCAGCACCTAGAATGATGCTGTATCAGTCAGCATATATCATGTCTCATTAACAAAAACAACCTTAACATTTCATGGTCTAATGCAGTAAAGATACCTTTCCCTTCATTCTACAGGCAATGTAAACCTGGAGGGCAGCTCTACTCAACCTGGTCACCTACTCACACAAACTAAACGGAGGTCCCATTTGCTAGGTCTTTCAGGATCACTTTGACTTTTAAATCTACTAAGAAGTGACAGAAGTCACAACTCCTAATCAGTATTTGTTAGCCAAATAAGTCCCATGGCAGAGGGCAGAAAAGTGTAATCTCAAGTGTTCTTGTGAATACCCTTAGCAACCACTGCAAATACTTAGCTCTTATTTGATAATCAATATTTGCAGAATGAACAAATAAATAAACAAATTGAGTAGGCCACCCACCAAATGAACAAATTTGGAGACATTTTTCTTAACATCTATTAAGGCATATAGAGAAATACATTGCACTTAAAATATAAAATATGAAAAAGACACAAACCAAGAAACAAATTCTTAACTGTAGAGAACAAACTGATGGTTAACAGAGGGGAGAGGGGAAACAGGTGATGGGGATTAAAAAGCACACTTATCACAATGAGCACTGTAATGTAAGAATTGCTGAATCAGTACATTGTACACCTAAAACTAATATAACACTCTATGTTAATGATATTGGAATTAAAATCTAAAAAAAATATAAAGATGCCACATAAGAAAAAAAATATATATAAAATATGTTAGTGGATATATAAGCACCATGAGAAGAGGGCCTTATCTGTTCTATTCATACCTAGCATCTAGAATGCTCAATATGTGATAAATCCTCAATAAATCTTTGATGAATAAATAAATAAAACACACCATAATTTGGTAAATGTACAGGTGTCTAATTTGGCTGTTTTCAAAGATACAGATTTTAATATTTATGTGTACACACACAAGTACATATGCATATATAAATAAAGTAATTTACAATTACTCATTCCACATTAGGAAGTATAACTTACTTAGGAATATAGCAAGAAAGAATTTGTTTTAGAATATCTTTTTTTTTTTTTACTTTATTTAAGCTTTATTTAAACATATAATGTAACCCCACCCCCCTCACCCAACCCCTCTTCCCCCCACCCCCCTCAGTTTGTTTTATGACATTAAGAGTCTCTTTTGGTTTTTCTCCCTCCCGATCCCATCTTCTTTCATTTTTACTTTTCCTACCACCTTAACTCCCACCCCCGTTGCATCTCCACTTCCTCATATCAGGGAGATCATGTGGTAGTTGTCTTTCTCCAGTTGACTTATTTCGCTAAGCATAATACGCTCTAGTTCCATCCATGTCGTCGCAAATGGTAAGATTTCATTTCTTTTGATGGCTGCATAGAATATCTTTAAAAGTAGTTGCTTGCTGTTTTATTCTCTTCCAGAATACATTCATAATTCTATTTAACATCTAATGTAATCATAGAAACAACCTTGTCTTTGATGTTTTTATTTATAGATTTTTTTCGGCAGGGGGAGAGCAAAGAAGGGGAGAGGCAGAGGGAGAGAGAGAAGCAGGCTCCCCTCTGAGCAGGAAGCCCAACACAGGGCTCAAACCCACAGTTCTGAGATCAGGACCTAAGCCGAAGGCAGACACTTAACCGACTGAGCCACCCAGGTGCACCTATAATATTTAAATCATATTTTCTGACAGCAAAATTTCCTTATAAAATGGGAAACAGGATTCAGAGAGCTATTTTTGAAGTGAAAGCTTTTAAGGACTGAAGTTTATCATACAAGCTTTCTAAAGGCTATCACATAAACTGCTTCTATCAGTGGCTTCTATATAAATCATGCATTTAAAATATGTAAACTTCATATTTCCCCAGGGAAAATCATCTAACAATATAAACAGAAAGAAAAAAAATGAATTACAGTTTATAGATTCTCGCCACCAAGCTAACTTAGTGATCAAAATTACAATCTCACTCTCACTCATTTTTCTATAGCCTAAGGAATTATTATTTTTCCCATTGGGAAGTCATGTTAAGAAATTCAGCCTTAAATGATGAATCTAAATTGGGTTATTGTAGCATAAGTATATTAATTAATTGCAGATTTAATAAAGCAATGAAAATGGAAAAAAAAAAAAAAGAATAGGTATCCGGAAAGACAAATCCCTGAAAGGTATTTCTAAAGTGGTAGATTAGGATCTAATTATGCACATTTACTGCGAACCATTATTTATAGATAGCATTTACTGAGAACCTCCTAAATGCCCAATGTTGTTCTAAATGCTTAAATTCTCACACCAAAAAATAAGGAAATGCTATTATTATCCTTCTACTTTCAATAAGGAGTCTAAGATATAAATAGTTAAGTGACTTGCTTAACTTAAAGTGATTTCACAAAGCTAGTAACTGATGGGGCTCAGGTCCACACCCATACAGTTTGGTTTCAGAACCTGTGGGTCAGGCTATTTGCAATACTGTTGCAAATAGTGCATTCCTCAAAAAGGCATCCTATGTAAATATTTGACAATATCCTCTTATAGTTTGACTCTAGATTCTACAACAGGGAACATCAGGTCTACTGCTTCAGTTTCCGACATAGGCTATAGATATCAGAAACCCTAATATATATTGCATATGTTCTCAGTTAATGAATGACATCACTGAATGCCTGTTTTGTAGGTAATGGCACATGAGCACTGGAATGGAATTGAGGACATTAATACAGTCAAAATGAAAATAAAGTGAAGCATTAAAATTTTGAAATCTAACTACCATTTAGTAAAATGTGCATCATGGGGCACAGTTGGCTGGGTGACCAACTTTTGGTTTCAGCTCCAGTCGTGATCTCAGAGTCATGGGATGGAGCCCATGGGGCTCTGTCCTCTGCAGAGTCTGCTTGGGGCTGTCTCTCCCTTGCCTTCTATTCCTCCCCATATAAAAAAATTTAAATAAATAAAATACACATCATGATGATTGAGAAAATATCTCTGCCCATCACCAACTGATAATCAAAGGAGTGGACATGGAAAGACACATACATACACAAATTATTACAAGTTTACACATGTTATAATAGAGGTACATCCAAGTTGTAAGAAAGCAGAATGAGGATACTTCCTAGAGGAAGTAAATCAGAGCTAAATCTTAAAGAATGACTAAGAGTACACTAGACAGAGAATTACATATAGAAACACCTGCATATATATGTAAATGAGTATGCTGAACAGAGAAAAAATGCATATATACATGTATATATATGTGTATATATACATACACACACACAAGAGAAAGAACTCCATACATTTATATACATATGAGTACACTCATTCATATGCATGCATCTATCTAGTTCTTGCTATTCAGTATATTCCTATTCATTCATATATGCACATAAATGCACATACCTATTGCAAATATATATTATTTGTATGCATATAATTTGCAGTTATACAAAAACAGTACCATCATTTTAAATATATAGAGTTATATGAGATAATTAATATATGTATTTATATATGTAGTACATACATAAATGTGTCAGGAATTGCTTTTACCTGCAAGTATCAGAAAATGTAAATAAACAATGGCTTAAACAAATTAGGGGTTTAATTTTTTCCTCAAGGAATTTGGAGGTACGGGGCACCTGGGTGGCTCAGTGGGTTAAAGCTTCTGCCTTTGGCTCAGGTCATGATCCCAGGATCCTGGGATCAAGCCCCACATCGGGCTCTCTGGTCAGCAGGGAGCCTGCTTCCCCCTCTCTGTCTGCCTCTCTGCCTACTTGTGATCCCTGTCAAATAAATAAATAAAATATTTTTTAAAAAAAGAAGTCTGGAGGTAGGTAGCTCAGGGCTGAAAGAGTCTCCAAAATGGTACCAAAAATTTAGATTCATTCTGTCTTTCTGCTAAGCCTCTCTTAGCATGGAATTTTGGCTTCCTATTTGTGGTCTTGGGGCCACAAGTTTGTTTCATCTCTAGTATTGCATCTTCATTCCAGGCATGAAAGGGGGAAGGACAGAGAACAAAGAGTGGCTGCCATAAAAGACTAACCCATTTCAGAGAAATTTCTTGGAACACTCACGCAATCTCTTCTGCTTCTATTACGTACAACTGTCTCATGACATCCTTATCTTCAGGGAATGCTATAAATTTATTTTTAGCTGAGTATGTCTGTCTAAAAAACTCATGGTTTTGTTAGGAAGAAATGAAAAATAGTTTTGGATAGGAAATTGTGTATGACACAATTTCATCATAGAATCATTATAGAAAACTTGAAAACCTTTAAGAGGTTATGGAGAAGAGAATCACTAATTTTTATTACCCACAGCTACTGATAAAATAATTATATAAAGTCCCCAATAATATTTCCTTGGTGCCTCTGCTTCACTTTAATTTATTTACGAAATGACCATAACATATTTTATTTCAATATTCAATTATTAGTGTGTCCTTGGATTATATCTTGTTTTTACTATTACAGATAATGTTATAAAAATTAATTTTACTTTTAAAGTATTTATATTATTTTGGTTTATATTTGAGATAGATTTCCAGAAAATACAGTTACTGGATTGAAAGTTGTGAATACTTCTTTTCTGATTCTTACTGACCAATTACTTAATAAATTATTGCTAATTACTCTTAAAATAGCAATAAATGTTATATGATCTACAAATAAATTAGGTGGCATAGTTTTAAACCCTTTTGAGTTTTGTGTACAAAAAATGAAACCTTGTTTTATTTGCATTATGGTGACTGAACATTTTTTTCATTTTTAAAAATTTATCAGTTATTTATTTATTTATTTTTAAAGATTTTTTTACTTGAAAGAAAGAGAGAGCTCATATAAGCAGGAGGAGGTGTAGAGGGAAAGAATCTCAAACAGACTACAGACTCCCCACTGAACACAAAGCCCATAGGGCTCTCACAACCCTAAGATCACCACATGAGCCAAAATCAAGTCAGATGGATAGTTAACCAACATGCCCCTCATCAGTTGTGTTATTAAATGTTTTTCTTAAACTATGCATCCCTTCACTTTTCCAATTTATTAATTTTATTATCAATACCTTTCTTAATAATGTGTGTTCTATTTTAATATAAGCTAAGATATCAAGTCTACCTGCTCAAACCAGTAGCAAATATCTTCCTCAGGTTAACTGCCTTTTATATACTTAAATTTGTAATACTAAAAATAGAAAATTTTAAAGCAAAATAAACCAATTTCAGAGATAAACTTCTGACTTTTTAAAATGAAGTTACCAATACATGGGGAATTAAAGGAGAAATTTAAGGTCATACAGTTAATAAATGGGCTACATGAACTCTTTATCAAAAAAGGAGAAGGAAAGGAAGAAAAATAAAATATTTGACAGTACTTCCTAACTTTCTGAATCCCTCCAGCATAGGGAGGGATATTTATTTTATTTGATTTATTTATTGCATATTTTATTTGAATCTCTCTATATATGGTAAGATCTTGTATTAGTTTGCTAGGACTGCCACAACAAAATACCAGAGACTGGTGGCTTACATGATACAAACTTATTTT
The DNA here is from genome assembly GCA_003697995.1 of Taxidea taxus jeffersonii. NCBI lineage: Eukaryota > Metazoa > Chordata > Mammalia > Carnivora > Mustelidae > Taxidea > Taxidea taxus. Next base: position 64,568 of record ML107020.1, read on the forward strand.
CCAACAGTTCTGGAGGCTAGAAGTCCAAGATCAAGGTGTTGGTTAGTTTCATTTCCCTGAGGCAACTCTCTTTGGCTTGCAAATAGCTACCTTCTTGCTGTGCCTTCACATAACCTTTTCTCTGTTCACATACATCCCTGGTGTTTCTCCCCCTTCTTATGAGGACAGCAGTCACAATTGAGTGGGCTCACCCTTATTTAAGTGACTTTGTTTAACCTTAATTACCCCTTTAAAGACCCAACCTCCAAATAGCATCATGTTCTAAGGTACTGGGAGTTAGGACTCCCAACATATGCATGGGGGTGGGGGGACAATTCAGTCCCTAACAGATACAAAAAATACTATATCTATCTACGTTTATATCTACCTTTCTATCATCTATATACCAATTTCCATAATCACAGACTGACAATTCTGGTACTTAGGGGACCTAGTTTCAGTGCTCTGTTTGATCATGTCCTCAAAGATTCAAGATGCTATTTAACAGATTTAACAGATCTTTAGGTCAAATTTATTTTATAACATTAAAGTCAATGTTAGTTTCTACAAATGTCTTCAAACAGAACAATTTATGAAAATATATTAGTAAGAGCTTTTCAATAAAACTATAAATATCAGATAATGATTACTTATAACAATACATACTTTAAATGGAAACTATCTGATTAGCAAAATATTAAAATCTAATATGATTTATCATTTTATAAAAAAGTATTCAGATTTAAGAGATGATTTTCTTCTTCTAAAATAGAATAATATATAATTACCTAAACTCATGTTATAATTTGTTCTTTCTATGCTACTCTGGTTGAATTATCATTAATGCTAATAAACTACGTTCAGTGACTAGTGGAATTTTTCATTATCCAAAAGCAAATGAATGAGTTTTAAAATAGCCTATATTAAAAACATGCACACTCTGCTTACAGTGAATAAGAAAAAAAAATCCTGTTATACCCATAATACCATCTAGAAATCGAAGTATCTTGTCTTTTGCCATTACTTATTATTTTGTCATCTGTAATGTAGATTACGATACATTGCTTAGTTGGACATATTTCAAACGCCTATTAAAAGCCCTACACTTATCCCAGATATAACGTGGTTATATTTAGTTAAAAGTATTACCTATGTGGCCCACTAATGTGCATTCTGAGAAGCAAGTTTAAGGGCATATAAATATTCATAATTTCAACATCTCCTTTATTTTACTGTCAAATTAAATTTAGATTAAAAACATTCTTATTTAAATAGTAAGGCAATGCAGTCAAAATAGTATTCTTTCATTGCTTTGTTTAAATAGCACATTAAATGCAGAAGGAATAAGTAATAAGTTCTTATTCAGGCTTTTGCCCATGATTTGGCAAAAGCTATTTTTTCAGCTTTATAGCAAAGAGAAATCAATAATTTTACCGTCTCTCATGTCTCATACTCACTTATGTCTTACTACCTTTTTTTTAAAATCTTTTATCACAGGAAGAGATCTTTTTTACACTGGCATCATAAATGAGAGATGGATGGAATGTAAATGGTGCGGAACGCCTAGTGGTTTTGAGACTTGGGGCTTATTCCTGGCTCCACTACTTACTGGATGTGTTACTGTGGACATGTTACTGAACCACTCTAAATCCCAGCTTCTTCTCAAATAGGGAGAAAGCCTTTCTCATAGGATTGTGAGAAGTGACTGAAAATTTGCATTAGCACTGAAAAGTACTCAATCAACAAGGACTTTAAACAATTTCTTTTTCCTGAAATGAAATTATCTAATCATCACAATTATTCAATCTTTTCTCATCTTATTTATTTTTCCTGTTAGTGCCATCACGTTAATGAAGAAAAAAGATCAAATCAAATCAATTAATTTCAGGACTCAATTGTGTGCTTTCAATTCAGACAAATGAACTATTTAAGATAATTCTATATTATATTGATACTAAAGCCCATTATAAATATTTTAATCTATAATTGCAATATTTTTCTACCACACTGAGCAATAATTCAATGAATGCCCATGTTTGGTTTTTATATTATGATGGTAAACATTATAACTTACAATAACTGTGATTTTGAAGTCAAATCTGTATCATCTATCAATGATCTCTAATGCATTCTTAAGTTATCAGTATTTAAGGTAGAAAGCCTTTTTATTAATATTCAAATACTTGGTTGAAACAGATATTTTTCATTTGGACACGGTTTTCCATTTTCTGTTGTTTGATATATACTTATTAACACATTTAACATAAGGATACACATGTACCTATATCTTCCATATGTAAAGGAAAAAGCTAAAAGATGGATCAGATGTCATAATGGTTGATTTTCTTGGGCACTGAATTGAGCCACAGTCATTTATCTCATGGTACTTCTTGTTTAAGAATATAGATACAAGTAAGAGAAAGGAGCCAACTAGCAAGTCTACACTGGAATTACACATTATCATCTGACACGTACTAGAATCAGAATGTAGCTGCCGAGAAAGTGAACTCCAAATAGTGAGAATGACGGTAGGAAGCAATTTGAACATCAGATGTTCAGGAACAGAGCAATAGAAATGAGATAAAGTAGACCTAGAGGCAAGTACTGTTGAGCAATCTCAGAGTTTCTCAATATATAAACAGAGTTGATAGCATGAAGGGTGGAAAGCCAACAATGAGACTCCATTTCCTGTGAGGTCACAGGTACTAGGGACAATGTTAGAACCTTAGCAGATGATAATGAAGGCACAGCAGTAAGTGGAAGGTACAACTTGGGAAGCAGGCTGGATGGTGGTTAAGTGCAAGGGCTCTGAGGTAGACTGCCTGGGTTTCTATAGGTCACTATCCCTTAGTTTCCTCACCTGTAAAATGGGGAGAACACTAACGCCCTCACCAGTATTTGTAAAGCACGTAGAGCAGTGGCTAAATTATGTTAAAGTGCTAAATAAATATTTTTCAACTTTATGGAAACCTCTGGACCCACTCTTATCTAATAATGAAGAAGAGAAACATAGTCTGGCTCTTGTATCAAGGAGTCAAGAGTCAGAATTCTAGGGGCACCTAGCTGGCTTAGTCAGTAGAGCCTGTGACTCTTGGTCTCAGTATCTTAAGTATAAGCCCCATGTTGGGCATGGAGCCTACTAAAAAAAAAAAAAAAAATGATTCTAAATACAGCAGCTCTATTGCCAAAAGTCAAGTGGAGCTTTGACACTGAATCAAAATGAAAGCTTGCTGATTAGCAGTGAGGAATTAGTGCAGAGAAAGATGGCAAAGGAGGAAGACAATAATAATTCACATAGAATCAAAGTAAGTGAGCGAGGTTCAATCACACAAATCTACCTACTTCAGTCTAAAGTGTTTTGAGTTAAGATGCAATTATGGTTTCAGTAGAGGGTATCACTGGTCCTAATGAAACTGTGTAGAACAGAAATGAAGCTACAAATAATGACCAACAGGATACCAGAATGGAGATGAGGGATCAAATGTCTGTACTATGGGAAAAGGAGGGATGCAAAGGCTAGAAGCAAGGTGTTTGATTTTACTATAGTTTTGCTAGGAGTATAATCTTCTTAATAGGTGAATTCATTTCAGAGTAATATCTACTTTTCATTTCTGAATTCCTGAACTATGGCTTCTCTGTATTCTGCATATAAAAGCATTAAATTAATTTTTTTTAAAAGAATGAATGATTCATGAAATAATGTGAATAGACATGCCCTGTGAAATACAATTTCAGGTATCTTTCCATTCTAATTCACAGGATCAAATGTCCAATTATTACAAAGGAAAGCTATTTTTTTATCTTCAAGGAATGGGATTTAGGCCATTTTTGCTGAGCTGTCATGCTGGAGCACAGTTCAGAGACAAGCATAGGCAAATCTGATGCTGAATTAAAAGGTATGACCAACAGTCTCAACTAGGTTATTAATGTGAAGCAGATAAAGCCCAGTGCAAGTGAGGTTCAGAGTACAAAGGGTCGTTAAACCGTAAAGTTAAGGTAAAGAGCTCAAATGTCACAGGCAAGAAGAGAGTTACTATGATTTTTTTTAAAAGATTTTATTTATTTATTTGACAGACAGAGATCACAAGTAGGCAGAGAGGAAGGCAGAGAGAGGGGGGGAAGCAGGCTCCCTGCTGAGCAGAGAGTCTGATGTGGGGCTTGATCCCAGGACCCTGAGATCATGACCCAAGCCGAAGGCAGAGGCTTAACCCACTGAGCCACCCAGGCACCCTGAGAGTTACTATGATTTAAGGTTATGATGTGGATTGAATGAGAAGGCAAACAAAACTGATTGTTGTCAGAAACAAAAAGAGAAGCCTGAGACATGGGAATTGAGGTCTACCCCTTCATCTAATCATGGATTATATACTGAAATCCTAGAAAATGGTGTTTATTATCTTTGGTTAATTTATCTTTTGCTATTCAATCCTATGGAGCCCAGTTTTCTCATAACAAGAGGGGTACTTGTTATTTTTTAAATAATTAAAAGGTGCAAGACCTAGAAGTCATTTAGCACAGTGCCTGGCTTGAGTAGGCTATAAATAAAAAAGACAAGTCATGTCTGTCACTAACAATGGTGTGAACTATGGACAACTTACCTTTCCTGAGCCTCAGTTTCCTTATCTATAAAAATTTACTTGGTGGGTTATTTTTAGCATCAGAAGAAATAGATTCCAACATTTGACCAAGTGCCCATCAAGGAATAAGTGCTGAAGAAACAGAACAATCATTACTGTTAATGTCTGTGTATCCACCCAAAGTCTTAAACGATTTTTTTTTTTCCTTTGGTGCAATGTTCACCCTAGGGGATGCTTATCTTAGCTGAGACACACTACCTAGGAATTGGTATACTGGGAATATATGTCTTATAAAATGCAGGTCTGTGATAGTTTGGATTTTTGTTAATGAAATATTAATTTCCCTCTGTTCCCATTGGGGGCAAAGTATACTTCCTGCTCCTTGGGTACTGGGGTGGCCCTGCAAATTGCTTTGGTTAAAGCGATGTTATCAAACATGACGCAGTTTGGCATAGGTATGCCCTTTTATAATCTAGTCTAAGACTACATCCCAGATGGTTGCCAGTCCAAGGAAAATGAGGAAACATACACAGTCTCAGCCTAGAATCAAATCCAGTAAATCCCAGTAAAACACAACACAGCCACAGCCAACCACAGTCCCATGAGTGAAGAAATAAACACTTTGACAATGGGTTTGGGGGAAGTTTATTATGCAGCATTATTATGGCAAGGAGATGAATAAAAGGCCTAGTAGACAAAGTATCCAAGTAAGGGCAAATGTGGTGCAGCATATTTCTCAGAATCCCTCTGAGAACCTACTGTGTATCTGATGGAGGCCATCAGGGTTGGCCATTTGGCTCTGAGGTATGTATGTGTTTGTTACTATCAGAATTAGCAACAAGGATACCTAGGAGATACTCTCAGGAAATAAGCAAAATAACAGTAATAGACAAAGTGATTTAACTCTAAACAAAGAGCTAAAAATTTAGCAGTTCATATTTCTCAAAAATAATTTTAGGGAACTGTTTGAAGATATAGCTTCAGAAATACAGTGTAAATGCTGGAAACAAGATTACTGGGTGTTCTTTCACTGTACTGCTATGATACAGCATGACATACTCACTTCCTATTGGTGAGGCTATTCTATAATTCAGTAGAAACAGATGTTACCCTATACAATTTACAGTAGAGATGCAAATTTCTGCCTGATGAACCAACAACCCCACAATATCTTATTGTAACGTCTTTGTTGAAACTTTTTTTTTTTTTTTTTTTTTTTTTTTTTGAGAGAGAGAGAGATGAGAGATGGAGAAGGGCACAGGGAGAATAGAGAAATCTTCGGCAGGTCCCCCCACCCCAGCACAGAGCCTGACAGGGGCTTGTTCTCATGACCTGAGCCAAAATCAAGCAAGACTCAGTTGCTTAACCCACTCAGCCACCCAGGGGTCCCTTTGAAACCCTTTTACCATCTCACTGACTATGTAACCCATTACCATGTTGAACAAAATCTTTGCTAGGAATGCATTTCATATTTGTGTGAGAATCATGTTTTTAGCTCTTTGAAAAGTACACTTTAATTAGTCAAAACACAAAATGGGACAGAAGAAGGACAGAGGCCTGCCTCTAAGGTTGGCAAATAGGCCACAATCACAGACTAAACTGTACTGCAGAATCCCCTCCCACACAACTTATACCCTGCCTACATGCCAGTGCAGGAAGTAAACAAACAAATAAATAAAGTTTTTTTTTTTAATATTTTATTTATTTGTTAGAGAGAGAGAGAGCACAGGCAGACAGAGTGGCCGGCAGAGGCAGAGGGAGAAGCAGGCTCCCCGCCAAGCAAGGAGCCCGATGTGGGACTCGATCCCAGGACGCTAGGATCATGACCTGAGCCGAAGGCAGCTGCTTAACCAACTGAGCCACCCAGGCATCCCAAAGTTTTTAAAATTTTTTGTGTCTTTTCATCAGAGAGCTGGTTACTTTTAAGTCTTACCACAACAAGTTGGTATGGCAGACACTGACAGTTACTTTAATGAGCAGTTACATTGCCCATGACTATTTGGACTTTAAAGAATAACAGCTTTCAGCAGGGGGTGGTGGAGATTGTTTCTAAATCAGAGAAAATTCAGAGGCTTAAATATTAAATAAAACCTGATGCCAACCATAAACACATTTTCAAAATATCTCCAAAGAATTCCATAAAAACATTCAACAGGTGCTCTTAATTAGGTATTACTGGAGATTACAGGTTCCCTAGCTAATTTAGAAGCTCTCTTAAGTAACTGAAAGTGCCTTTTCCTACTGTAATACATTATTCTCTATTTTTCCCAACTGAACGAGTATGACTTTTCAAGCTCCCTGAAGGTGCAAGTTTAAATTAATTCATTATCTTCAGGACCCAAGGCAGAGGTCCTAGTTCTTGATCATTTTGGCTGTCAATATGTAATGTTCTGTTAGGTTGGGTGCTACCTAAAAAAGGGACACAAATGAGGCTTCTCCACCAGGGGACACTGTTAATCAAAAAACCTAAACTTTAACTTTTTGGTCAACTCTACCAATAATTGCTCTACTTGTTCCAAAATTTTTGTCATTCTCCATGTTCTCTCCTCTGTGTCTTTGCTATTTCATGTGCCTGCAATTAACTCTCTCTCTTTTTTGTTCATCAGGCAAACTGCTATTCTTTTTTTAGATTTGCCCTCAATTTGCCTTCATCAGATGGAGTTCTAAATTCGTTCTTCCCAGGAAATGCATGCATAAACCAACAGCATGGCACTTCTTATAATGTATGTTACTTGCTTATTTACATGTTTCTCTCCATAAGAAACATAATGAAGATTGGTACAAATTAGTTTCTCTATATCCTCTCAGCCAGCTGTGCTGGGAGCTAACTCCACCTACCAATACTCCTAAAGCAGTTATAGCCAGGCCTCTCAGCTCACCATGCTGGGGCCAGCCCTGTCTGCCAGTATGACCATAGTACTCTGAGCCAATCACTCTAGACAACTGGGCTGGGGTCCAATGCATCCCAACAGTCAAAGGCCAGTCACGATAGGAGGAAGTATGTAGCCCACACAGAGGTCACCCCTGAGTATATGATTACAGTGATCAGAAGTTATTGTGCCACTGGGCCCCACAAAATACCTCCTATACCGCTACTTTCAAGATCAAGAAACATAGCTAATCTACCTAATACATAAAACCAAACACAAAGAGACAGACAAAGTAAGAAGAAACTATATTCCAAACAAAACAATAATCTAAAACCTCAGAAAAAGAACTAAATAATAGAAAGATAAGCAATCTACCTGATAAGGAGCTCAAAGAAATGGTCATAAAGATGCTATCCAGAGTTGAAAGAAAAGTAGATGAAGTTAGTGAAAACTTCAACAAAGAGAAAGAAAATATAAAAAAGAACTAATCAGAGCTGAAGAATATAACCACTGAAATGAAAAATACACTAAAAGGAATTCATAACAGATTAGAGAATGCAGAAGAATAGATAAGTGACCTGGAAGAAATGGTAGTAGAAATCACCCAAACTAAATAGCAAAAAGAAAAAACAAAGTATTTTAAAAAATGAGGATAGGTTAAGGGACCTTTGATCAAGCATACTAGCATTCATATTTTAGATGTCCCAGAAGAAGAGAGAGATAAAAGAGTAGAAAATTTACCTGAGGAAATAATAGCTAAAAACTTCCCTAACCTAGGAAGGGAAACAGATATCTAGATCTAGGAATCACAGAGAACCACACCAACACACCAGATGAAAATCTCAAAATTTGGGTCTCCTGGGTGGCTCAGTCAGTTAAGCATCCAACTCCTGGTTTCAGCTCAGGTCATGATCTCATGGGTTTTAAGAGTGAGGCCCATGTCAGGCTCCATGCTCAGTGGAGAGCTGATGCAAGATTCTCTCCCTCCACCCCTCCTTCCATACTCATACACATTCTCTCTCTAAAATGAATATATACTTTAAAATATATATAAAAATTAGAGAATCTTAAAAGTAGAAAGAGAAAAGCAAAAAGTTACTTGTAAGGGAAAACTCATAAGGCTATCAGCTAATATCTCACCAGAAACTTTAAAGGTCAGAAGAGAGTGGCATATTATATTCAAAGTGCTGAACAGAAAAAATACAACCAAGAATACTCTACTCTGAAACCAAGAATTGGATGCTTAAGTAACTGAGACACCTGGGTACTGCAATACACATTCTTTTCAAATGCATATGGAACATTCCCCAGGATACATCACACATTAGGCCACAAAAGCAAGTGTCAGTAAATTTAAGAAGATTTAAAATCATATTGAGCATCTTTTCCAGTCACAATGATATGAAACTAGAAATTACAATAAAAAAGAAACTAGAGGAGTGCCTGGGTGGCTCAGTAGGTTAAGCCTCTGCTTTCAGCTTGGGTCATGATCTCAGGGTCCTGGGATCGAGCCCCACATCCAGCTCTCTGCTCAGCGGGGAGTCTGCTTCCCCCTCTCTCTCTGCCTGCCTCTCTGCCTACTTGTGATCTCTTTCTCTCTCTGTGTCAAATAAATAAAATCTTAAAAAAAAAAAAAAAAGAAACTAGAAGCAATAAAAATACATGGAGACAAATGAAAATAGAAACAAAATGGTTCAAAATCTTTGAGAAACACAGCAAAAGCAGTTCTAAAGGAGATATTTATAAAAATGAAGACCTAGCTCAAAATGAAAGAAAAATCTCAATCTGACATTACACCTAAAGAAACTACAAAAAAAAAAAAAAAGAAAAAAAGAAAGAAAAACGAAAAAAAAAAAAAGAAGACAAAAAAAGAAACTAGCAAAGCTCAAAGTCAGTGAAGGGGGAAAAAATCAGAGCAAAAATTAAATAAAATAGATATTAGAAAAATAATAGAAAAGATCAATGAAACTAGAGTTGGTCCTCTGAAAATATAAATAAAATTAATAAAACTTTAGCCAAATTCATCAAGGAAATAAGAGAAAGGACAGAAATAAATAAACTCATAAATGAAAGAGAAGTTACAACTAATGCTACAGGAATATAAAGGATCACAAGAGACTACTGTTAAAAATTATATGCTGACAAACTATAAGAATGGAGTACATTTTTAGAAATACAAAATTTTCTAAAACTGAATCAGGAAGAAATAAGAAATCTGAATGGACTCATTACCAGTAACAATGCTTAATTGGTAATTGAAAAATAACAACATACAAAGTCCAGGACCAGAAGGCTTCACAGGTGAATTCTATCAAATATTCAAATGAGAGTTAATACCCATTCTCATACTATTCCAAAAAAAATGGAAGAGAAAGAAATGCTACCAAGTTCATTTTATGAAGTCAGAATTACCAACACCAAAAGCAAAGACTCCAAAACCAACCAACCAACCAAACAAACAAACAAAAACTGCAGGTCAGGGACGCCTGGGTGGCTCAGTTGGTTAAGTGGCTGCCTTCGGCTCAGGTCATGATCCCAGCGACCTGGGATCGAGTCCCCCATCGGGCTCCTTGCTCGGCAGGGAGCCTGCTTCTCCCTCTGCCTCTGCCTGCCTCTCTGTCTGCCTGTGCTTGCTCTCTCTCTAACAAATAAATAAATAAAATCTATAAAATAAATAAATAAATAAAATAAAACTGTTTAAAAAAAAAAAAACTGCAGGTCAATATCCCTGATAGACATAGATAGAATATAATAGTAAAATAATAGCAAACCAAATCCAAATCCAAAAGGATTATTTACCATGAACAAGTAAGACTTATTCCAGGGATGCAAGGGTATATAACTCAATATCCATACATCAAACAATGTGATATACTACATTAACAAAATGAAAGATAAAAATCATATGTTCATCTCAAGAGATGTAGAAAAACTATTTGGCAAAATTTAACATTCATTTACAATAAAAATACTCAACAACGTAAGTTAAGAAGGAACATGCCCCAACAAAATAAAGGTGATATATGATGAACACACAGCTAACATCCTACTCAATGGTGAAAAGCTGAAAGCATTTTCTCAAAGATCACAATATCCACTGTGTGTGTACATGTATACACATATACACACTACATCTTACCTGTTCATCTGCTGATGGACATTTGGGCTCTTTCCATAATTTGGCTATTATTTATAGAGGATTTTATATTTATACATTTATATTTTATATTTTATACAGTGTGATGAGATAGCAATAGGGTATTATGTCTTGGGGCAATACCTGGGAACAGGACAAGGATACCCACTCTTGCCACTGTCATTTAACATAGTATTGGAAGTCCTATCCACAGCCATCACAAGAAAACAAATAAAAGGCTTTCAAATTGGTAAAGAAGTTAAAATTCCATTATTTTCAGATGACATTATACTATATATATATATGCATACATACATAAAGACTCCACCAAAAAAAAAAACATTAGAATAAATGAATTCATTAAAGTTGCAGGATATAAAATTAATATATAGAAATCTGTCACATTTTTATATAATGATAGAGAACCAGGAGAAAGAGAAATTAAGAAAACAATCCCACTTACAATGGCATTAAAAAGAATAAAATACCTAGGAATAAATTTAACCATGAAAGTGAAAGACCATACTTTGTCAACTACAAGACACTGGTAAAATAAGTGAAAGATGTCACAAATAAATGAAAAGATACACTGTGCTCATGGACTGGCAGAATATTGCCCAAAGCAATCTACAGATTCAATGCAATCTCTATCAAAATACCAATAGCAGTTTTGACAGAACTCAAACACAAAATTGTAAAATTTGTATGGACCACAAAAGACCCTGAATAGCCAGAGCAAACTTGAGAAGAAAGAACAAAGCTAGAGGTATCACAAATCCGGATTTCAAACTACTTCAAAGATACAATAATCAAATCAGTATCATATTGGCACAAAAATAGATCAATGGAATAGGATAGAAAACCAGAAATAAACCCATGCTTATATTGTCAATTAACCTATGATAAAGAAAGCAAGAATATACAATGGGGAAAAGACAATTTCTTCAACAAATGGTATTGGAAAAACTAGACTAACCACATTCAAAAGAATAAAACTGCACTTTTTTTTAAACACTCAGAATTACCATATGATCCATTAATTTCATTTCTGGGTGTTTACCCAAAGGACGAAAAAACACTAATTTGAAAAGATATATGCACCCTATGTTTACTGCAGCATTATTTACAATAACCAAGATATGGAAGTAACCTAAGTTTCTACTAATATATGAATAGAGATGACACACATATATATGCACATACATATGATGGAATATTATTTGGACATAAAAAGTAAAATATCTTGCCATCTATTACAACATGAAAAGACCTAATGGGTATTATTAGCAGTGAACTCAGAGAAAGACAAATAACATAGGATTTCACTTCCATATAGAATCTAAAAAACAAACAAATAAAAGGAAAACAAAAGAAACAGTGAAATAGAACAAACTGGTGATTAGCAGAAGGAAAGAGGGTTGAAGTATGGGTAAAATAAGTGAAAGGGATTAAGATGTACAAATGTTCAATTTTAAAATAAATAATTCACAGGGATGGAAAGTATACCATAGGGAATATAATTAATATTACTGTAATAAATTTGTAAGGCAACTGATGGTAACTATTCTGTGTGAGCATCTTATAATGTGTATAATTGTTAAATTGTGTGTTATATACCTAAAACCAATATAATAGTGTATGTCAGCTATACCTTAATAAAAAAATAAAAGTGAGGTCATCATGAGAGCAAGAAGAGTAAGATCTGCTTTTGAAGTTAGAAAGGCAATCAGGAGTCATAAATTATACAGAAGAGTAAGGATTTTAGATTTTATTATTCATTCATTCATTCATGTTGGTTAACATACAGTGTAGGATTGGTCTCAGGAGTAAAATTTAGTGATTCATCACTTACATGTAACACCCAGTGCTCACCCCCAACAAGTGCCATCTGTGTTTCTATTGGTTTGTCTTCCTGTTTTTACCTTATTTTATTTTTCCTTCCCCTTCCCTATATTTATCTGTTTTGTTTCTTACATTGCACATAGAAATGAAATCATACAATATTTGTCTTTTTTTTGCTTACATAATACACTCTAGTTCTATCCATGTTGTTGTAAATAGCAACAACAGCAAAAAGAATGGAAATTCTTTTTGATGACTGAGTAATATTCCACTGTGTGTGTGCATGTGTACACATATACAAACTACATCTTATCTGTTCATCTGCTGATGGACATTTGGGCTCTTTCCATAATTTGGCTATTATTTATGGAGGATTTTATATTTATACATTTATATTTTATATTGTATACAGTGTGATGAGATACCAATAGGGTATTATGTCTAGGGGCAGTATCTTCTGGCTACAAATAGCTTTGTCCATTAACCTCAATATTCTATTCAAATATCATTTACCACAACATGAAAAGATTAGGAATCATTGTGACAGAGTATTTTCTGTTGAGACTTTGATTCAATGTGATTTGGAGTTGCAGGATATCTACATTTTTTGGTTTTAAGATTTTTTTAAAATTTATTTGAAAATGAGAGTGAGTGAGAGACAAAGAATACACAAGCTGGGGGAGAAGTAGAGAGAGAGAGAGAACCAGGTTTCCTGAGAGCAGGTAGCCTGACACAGGGCTCAATCCCACAACCCAGGGATCATGACCTGAGCTGAAGGCAGACGCTTAACCAACTGAGCCACCCAGGCACCCCTACATTTGTTGGCTTAATTTCCTCCTGTCAATTTGCCTTATTCTGTGGGGTAATGTTTGTCTGCTGCAACCTCTTAGGAGTGATTTTCCAGATTCTGCACCACGGATTCAAACTAACACAAATGTGGGGCTCCTGGGTGGCTCAGTTGGTTAAGTGTTGAACTCTTGGTTTTGGTTCAAGTTATGATCTCAGGGTCATGGGATCAAGCCCCACACAGGACTCTATACACAGCAATAGAGTCTGTTTGTCCTTCTCCTTCTGCTCCTCCTCTACTTGCTATCTCTCTCTCACAAATAAATAAAATCTTACAAAAAAAAAAAACAAAACAAAACCAAAAACACACAACTGTGACACTCCTAAAAAGTGACATTACCTTTGTGCTTGCCAGGCCTTGGCATCCCTTATACATAGGACACTTAGTGAAAATCAGCTTGTGACCAGCTACTCTTCTAAATTCAAAGGTATAGCAATGGGGGGGGGTGTGTGATTAAAATTCCTATCTTCTTTGAGTTTTCATTCAAATGGAGAGAAAGGGAATAAATACTTAAAATACTAACATATTAGATGAGGACTAGTGCTGAAGAGAAAAATTAAGCAAGAAAGGGAAATACAGAATATGAGCTGGATAGTTTCAGAATTATTTAGGCCATGAGAAATCCTAAAAGGTGAAGTACTGAGCGTGAAGGTCTCTGGTGAAAGATAATTCCAGATAGGGGGATAAGAGAAGCAAAATATTTGGGTTGTAAATAAGTGCACAAGAGAGAAATGAAGGTAGGAATCATAAAGTGGGTATACGTAGAGAAGGAAATCAAAGAGGTTAGAGAAGTGGATGGGATGGGGGTGGCAGGTGGGTCAAACTCTGGTAGGACTTCACATTTCACTCATTATGAAACTGGACATCATTGGAGGGGTCCTGAGTAGCAGCCCTCTAGCTGACCTACTGAGAATAAAGGTGACTTCAAGATTGGGAAGAAGGAGCAACAGCTACATTATGACTGCCACGGACACAACACATTAAACCTTTTACATTCATATTCACTTATTTTAAAAATAAATTTTATTCCATTATCATAAAATGTAGGTGTTCATAATGAAAAAAACTAGCCAAAAATTAACACCAACAGAAAAACAGTGAAATATTGGTATATATCTTTCCGGACTTTTCTCTGTCTCTCACCCTACCTACCCTCTGAGTGTGTGTGTGTGTGTGTGTGTGTGTGTGTGTGTGTAAGTCTCTCTTTTTACTCTTGAGCCCATACTAAAACTTCCTTCAAAGAAATGTTTGTTCTGATTGGTATTGCCATTTTAGTCACTGGTCAACTCTACAAAATAGTAGTTTCAACAAAAATCAACTATTTTATGACAGTAATCATTCTTCCTTGTTTTTAAATAAATGGACTGTCTCCATTTATCTACAGTAACTAATCATAATAGATTACAAATATCTTCACATTTCATTAGGTGAAACTTGCTTTGCTAGGGTTTACAAATATTCACATAGAGATTGAGACTACCTGTGCATTTTTTGTTTTTCATTCAGCCCTACACTGAGGAGAAGCTGGAACCACTATCTGTGTGAACTATCATGGAATAATATTAAACTAACATTACCAATTTTATGAGATACTTGGGATGAGAATTATGTTAAGAATTCATTCAACTTCTTGTGTTATACATCATCTTTCATAAGATAAATACTCAGTGGGGGCACCTGGGTGGCTCAGTGGGTTAAGCTTCTGCCTTCAACTCAGGTCATGATCTCAGGGTCCTAGGATCGAGCCCCACATTGGGCTCTCTGCTCAACAGGGAGCCTGCTTCCCCCTCTCTCTGCCTGCCTCTCTGCCTACTTCTGATCTCTCTCTCTGTCAAATAAATGGATAACATCTTTAAAAAAAAAAGACAAATACTCAGTGAAATATTATATAAACTCTAAGCATAAATTAAAAATTGCATAAATTTTAAAAATTGCATAAATTATAAAATTGGCTAACTTACTGTTGAAATTCAATAAAATTAAAATGTTTACCAAAACATCCTAATTATGAGGGGAGGAGTCAAGATGGTGGAGAAGCAGCAGGCTGAGATGACATCAGGCAGCAGGAGATCAGCTAGATAGCCTATCAAACCATTCCGAACACCTACGAATCCAACAGGAGATCGAAGAGAAGAAAAACAATACTAGAAACAGAAAATCGACCACTTTCTAAAAGGTAGGACCAGTGGAGAAGTGAATCCAACGCGATGGGAAGATAGACTCCAGGGGGAGGGGCCAGCTCCCGGCAAGCGGCGGAGCACAGAATCAGGACTTTTAAAAGTCTGCTCCACAAAGGGACATGGCTCCAGAGGCTAAACTGGGGTGAAGACCTCACGGGGACAGCGTGGACTCAGGTCCCCCGGGGTCACAGAAGGATCAGATGTGTCTGAGTTTTGCAGACCTCACAGGCATTAGAGCGGGAAAGCCGCTGCGGAGACAGAGCCGAGGTTTCCTAGAGCCATGGTCTGTGACACGGGCCGGTGCTCTGTACGAGGGGTTTCCACAAGATCTGGGGAGACTCCAACCCAGGAGAGCTCAGGGATCTACGGGGTTCGGAGACTCCAGGTGGGACTCTGCCAGAGACACAGATGCTTGGTCACAGGCTAGGTGAGCTCGGAGCACTCCCAGAAGCCAGTGAGATGGGACTGATTATGCAGGATTTTCTCCAAACGCAGCCGGAGGCTGGGGAGACAGGAGTGATTAAACGCTTTTCTCTGAAGGTGCACTGAAGACTAGGGCCCCTAGCTCTTGGCTCCTCCGAGCCAGAGATTGGGAGGTCGCCATTTTCATTTCCCGTCCTCCGGAACTCTACGGAAAGCGTTCAGGGAACAAAAGCTCCCGAAAGCAAACCTGAGAGGATTACTTAGCCCGGCCCCTGGTAAGGGCGGTGCAATTCGGCATGGGGCAGAGAACTTGAGAATCACTACAACAGGCCCCTCCCCCAGAAGATCAACAAGAAATCCAGCCAAGACCAAGTTCACTTAACAAGGAGAGCAGCGGATTCTTATCTGGACAAAATGACAAGGCGGAAAAACTCACCACAAAAAAAAGAACAGGAGGCAGGACCGAAGGCTAGGGACCTAATCAATACAGACATTGGTAATATGTCAGATCTGGAATTCAGGACAACGATTCTCAAGGTTCTAGCCGGGCTTGAAAAAGGCATGGAAGATATTAGAAAAACCCTGTCAGGAGAAATAAAAGCCCTTTCTGGAGAAATAAAAGAACTAAAGTCTAATCAAGTTGAAATAAAAAAAGCTATTAATGAGGTGCAATAAAAAATGGAGGCTCTTACTGCTAGGATAAATGAGGCAAAAGGAAGAATTAGTGATATAGAAGACCAAATGACAGAGAATAAAGAAGCTGAGCAAAAGAGAGACAAACAACTACTGGACCACGAGGGGAGAATTCAAGAGATAAGTGATGCCATAAGACAAAACAACATTAGAATAATTGGGATTCCAGAAGAAGAAGAAAGAGAAATAGGAGCAGAAGGTATACTGGAGAGGATTATTGTAGAGAATTTCCCTAATATAGCAAGGGGAATAAGCATCAACATCCAGGAGGTGCAGAGAGCACCCCTCAAAATCAATAGGAATCGGTCCACACCCCACCATCTAATAGTAAAATTTACAAGTCTTAGCGACAAAGAGAAAATCCTGAAAGCAGCACAGGACAAGAAGTCTGTAACATACAATGGTAAAAATATTAGATTGGCAGCAGACTTATCCACAGAGACCTGGCAGGCCAGAAAGAACTGGCATGATATATTCAGAGCACTAAACGAGAAAAACATGCAGCCAAGAATACTTTATCCAGCTAGGTTATCATTGAAAATAGAAGGAGAGATAAAAAGCTTCCAGGACAAACAAAAACTGAAAGAGTTTGTAAACACCAAACCAGCTCTACAGGAAATATTGAGAAGGGTCCTCTAAGCAAAGAGAGACCCTAAAAGTATTATCAGAAAGGAACAGAGACAATATACAGTAACAATCACCATACAGGCAATACAATGGCACTAAATTCATATATCTCAATAGCTACCCTGAACGTAAATGGGCTACATGCCCCAATCAAAAGACACAGGGTTTCAGAATGGATAAAAAAACAAAACCCATCAATATGCTGCCTACAAGAAATTCATTTTAGACATGAAGACATCTCCAGATTGTAAGTGAGGGGGTGGAAAACAATTTACCATGCTAATGGACATCAGAAGAAAGCTGGGGAGGCAATCCTTATATCAGATCAATTGGATTTTAAGCCAAAGACTATAATAAGAGATGAGGAAGGACACTATATCATACTCAAAGGGTCTGTCCAACAAGATCTAACAATTTTAAATATCTATGCCCCTAACATGGGAGCAGCCAACTATATAAACCAATTAATAACAAAATCAAAGAAACGCATTGACAAGAATACAATAATAGTTGGAGACATTAACACACCCCTCACTGATATGGACAGATCATCCAAGCAAAAGATCAACAAGGAAATAAAGGTCTTAAATGACACACTGGACCAGATGGACATCACAGATATATTCAGAACATCCATCCCAAAGCAATAGAATACACATTCTTCTCTAGTGCCCATGGAACATTCTCCAGAATAGATCACATCCTGGGTCATAAATCAGGTCTCAACAGGTATCAAAAGATTGGGATCATTCCCTGCATATTTTCAGACCACAATGCTCTGAAGCTAGAACTCAATCACAAGAGGAAATTTGGAAAGAGCACAAATACATGGAGACTCAACAGCATCCTTCTAAAGAATGAATGGGTCAACCAGGAAATTAAAGAAGAATTGAAAAAAACCATGGAAACAAATGATAATGAAAACACAACGGTCCAAAATCTGTGGGACACAGCAAAGGCAGTCCTGAGAGGAAAATATATAGCCATACAAGCCTATCTCAAGAAACAGGAAAGGTCTCAAATACACAACCTAACCCTACACCTAAAGGAGCTCGAGAAAGAACAACAAAGAAAGCCTAAACCCAGCAGGAGAAGAGAAATAATAAAGATCAAAGCAGAAATCAATGAAATAGAAACCAAAAAAACAATAGAACAAATCAATGAAACTAGGAGCTGGTTCTTTGAAAGAATTAATAAGATTGATAAACCCCTGGCCAGACTTATACAAAAGAAAAGAGAAAGGACCCAAATAAATAAAATCATGAATGAAAGACGAGAGATCACAACCAACACCAAAGAAATACACTCATAACAACATATTATGAACAACTCTATGCCAACAAATTCGACAATCTGGAAGAAATGGATGCTTTCCTAGAGACATATAAGCTGCCA
Source organism: Taxidea taxus jeffersonii (assembly GCA_003697995.1). Taxonomy (NCBI): domain Eukaryota; kingdom Metazoa; phylum Chordata; class Mammalia; order Carnivora; family Mustelidae; genus Taxidea; species Taxidea taxus. Next base: position 83,137 of record ML107020.1, read on the forward strand.
AAACTGAACCAGGAAGAAATAGAAAACCTGAATAGGCCCATAACCAGTAAGGAGATTGAAATAGTCATCAAAAGTCTCCAAAAAAAACAAAAGCCCAGAGCCAGATGGCTTCCCAGGGGAATTCTACCAAACATTTCAAGAAGAATTAATTCCTTTTCTCCTGAAACTGTTCCAAAAAATAGAAATGGAAGGAAAACTTCCAAACTCATTTTATGAGGCCAGCATTACCTTGATCCCCAAACCAGACAAGGATCCCATCAAAAAAAAAAAAAGAATTACAGACCAATATCCTTGATGAACACAGATACGAAAATTCTCACCAAAATACTAGCCAATAGGATCCAACAGTACATTAAAAGGATTATTCACCACAACCAAGTGGGATTTATTCCAGGGCAGCAGGGTTGGTTCAACATCCGCAAATCAATCAATGTGATACAGTACATTAAAAAAAAGAAAGAACAAGAACCATATGATACTCTCAATAGATGCTGAAAAAGCATTTGACAAAGTGCAACATCCCTTCCTAATCAAAACTCTTCAAAGTGTAGGGATAGAAGGCACATACCTCAATATTATCAAAGCCATCTATGAAAAACCCACTGCAAGTATCATTCTCAATGGAGAAAAACTGAGAGCTTTTCCGTTAAGGTCAGGAACAAGGCAGGGATGTCCGCTATCACCACTGCTATTCAACATAGTACTAGAAGTCCTAGCCTCAGCAATCAGACAACAAAAAGAAATTAAAGGCATCCAAATCGGCAAAGAAGAAGTCAAACTATCGCTCTTTGCAGATGATATGATACTATATGTGGAAAACCCAAAAGGCTCCACTCCAAAACTGCTAGAGCTTGTACAGGAATTCAGTAAAGTGTCAGGATATAAAATCAATGCACAGAAATCAGTTGCATTTCTTTACACCAACAACAAGACAGAAGAAAGAGAAATTAAGGAGTCAATCCCATTTACAATTACACCCAAAACCATAAGATACCTAGGAATAAACCTAACCAAAGAGGCAAAGAATCTATACTCAGAAAACTATAAAGTACTCATGAAAGAAATTGAGGAAGACACAAAGAAATGGAAAAATGTTCCATGCTCATGGATTGGAAGAATAAATATTGTGAAAATGTCTATGCTACCTAAAGCTATCTACACATTTAATGCAATGCCTATCAAAATCCCATCCAATTTTTTCAAAGAAATGGAACAAATAATCCTAAAATTTATATGGAACCAGAAAAGACCTCGAATAGCCAAAGGAATATTGAAAAAGAAAGCCAAAGTTGGTGGCATCACAATTCCAGACTTCAAGCTCTATTACAAAGCTGTCATCATCAAGACAGTATGGTACTGGCACAAAAACAGACACATAGATCAATGGAACAGAATAGAGAGCCCAGAAATAGACCCTCAACTCTATGGTCAACTAATCTTCGACAAAGCAGGAAAGAATGTCCAGTGGAGAAAAGACAGCCTCTTCAACAAATGGTGTTGGGAAAATTGGACAGCCACATGCAGAAAAATGAAATTGGACCATTTCCTTACACCACACATGAAAATAGACTCAAAATGGATGAAGGACCTCAACGTGAGAAAGGAATCCATCAAAATCCTTGAGGATAACATGGGCAGCAACCTCTTCGACCTCAACTAGGAACAACACCAAAGGCAAGGGAAGCAAGGGCAAAAGTGAACTATTGGGACTTCATCAAGATCAAAAGCTTTTGCACAGCAAAGGAAACAGTCAACAAAACCAAAAGACAAAAAGACAACTGACAGAGTGGGAGAAGATATTTGCAAATGACATATCAGATAAAGGGCTAGTATCCAAAATCTACAAAGAGCTTAGCAAACTCAATACCCAAAGAACAAATAATCCAATCAAGAAATGGGCAGAGGACATGAACAGACATTTCTGCAAAGAAGACATCCAGATGGCCAACAGACACATGAAAAAGTGCTCCACATCACTGGGCATCAGGGAAATACAAATCAAAACCACAATGGGATACCACCTCACACCAGTCAGAATGGCTAAAATGAACAAGTCAGGAAATGACAGATGCTGGCGAGGATGTGGAGAAAGGGGAACCCTCCTACACTGTTGGTGGGAATGCAAGCTGGTGCAACCACTCTGGAAACAAGCATGGAGGTTCCTCAAAGAATTGAAAATAGAGCTACCTTATGACCCAGCAATTGCACTACTGGGTATTTACCCTAAAGATACAAACGTAGTGATCTGAAGGGGCATGTGTACCCAAATGTTTATGGCAGCAACGTCCACAATAGCCAAGTTATGGAAAGAACCTAGATGCCCATCAACAGATGAATGGATAAAGAAGAGGTGGTATATATATACAATGGAATACTATGCAGCCATTAAAAGAAATGAAATCTTACCATTTGCGACGACATGGATGGAACTAGAGCGTATTATGCTTAGTGAAATAAGTCAACTGGAGAAAGACAACTATCACATGATCTCCCTGATATGAGGAAGTGGAGATGCAATGGCGGTGGTGGTTAAGGTGGTAGGAAAAGAAAAAATGAAACAAGATGGGATCGGGAGGGAGACAAACCAAAAGGGACTCTTA
>RCUC01151297.1:0-123322 GCA_003697995.1 Taxidea taxus jeffersonii
GGGCTTGAGGCCCTAGACCCGCGCCTTCTCCTCCTGCAGCCCCGAAGCCCCGGGGGGTGGGGAGGAAGGGGATGGCCTCGGGAGACCGCATGTGCCTTGCTTCGGCTTCAGAGACAGTCTCCCAAATCTCCCAACTCTGCATCCTGAGTCGTGTGCAGGCCCAAATTGAGTTGTAGATGTGAATTATTTAGAGGTGCTGGTGGAATATTGTTGTATCGGTAACACAGACTATCAGTTTGTGGCCTTGGGGCGTCCCTGTCCCACACTCTCACTATTTTCTCTCATGAATAATGGAGCAGCAGAATGGCTCTGGTGTAGAGGATTCATACCCTGAGAAAACAAGGTTGCTCTGAAATTAATTTTCAGGACTAAAAGAGTGACAGAAAATCAATTAATTGCATATTATTCTATGCGGAGCTAGAGTAAAGAAAACAGTGGGAATGGCTCGGCCCATGCGTCAGCAAATGCCCAGGGTGGCCACGAGCTTTGTGGGGGCTCACCCCAAGAATCCACCCATCCTGCCAGGGGTACTGGGGGGCTGCCAGGGAGTGGCCCCTCAGGCCCGCGCTGTGCTGAGTGCATTCTTCTGGTAACTCATGGTCATCCCTCTCCCTCCCTGACCCTTGCCCTCCCACCTCCCAGAATAGTCTGCGTGGTAAGGAGAAAGATGAGCCATCCCTGAATCGTACCTCGGTTAGCTCCGTCCTCAGAGCCCAGCCAGCTCCCAGGGGGGCAGCACTGTGAGGCTGGCGAGGGTTTTCCTCTGCCCAAAACAGCTGCCTAGGTCTGTGGCCTTGTGGGGAATTCCTTCTTTTTTAGGTGTGCTTTTTTTATTTCTACCACAGTTTCACCGATGTTGCCTCTCTTCAACACCCAGGTGGTCTCTCTTGGGTATTTGAAGCTGACCAGAGCCCAAAACAAAAGAATGAGCCTCTCATGGCGGCATTTCACGCTTGGTCACTTGGTTGAGGGAGATGGTTGTCAGGTCAGTGGCCATCCCATGGCCAGCTTTCCAGGACCTCTGAAAGTACTAGAGCCTGTGGGTAGCGATCTCTTCTGCTCATTTGTAAAACTGGTACCTTTGAGGGTAAATAAATATTTTCTGCCCATAGGCTGGGAAAGAGGCTGAGCCCCTCTTCATAGAAGGCAGATGACAAAGAAGACAAAGACGTTGTGGACAGTTTCTTCCAAAGGAGAGCAAGGTTAAAGTGTGTCCCTCACTGTTACCTAAGTGGGCATCGAGCAGGCCAGCTGCGTTCACTCGGTAACTCTGTGGTGTCCCAACCCGAGCTGAACGCTGTCCACGCTTGCCTGCGGACGGCAGGGGACAAGAGCCCGCAAAGCAAGCCATGAAGTTCCGATGACTGCGTGGGACCGCTCCTTCCTGATCTCATCTGCTGGGGTTCTCAGAGCCACCTGCACAGAGGCGTAATCACAGACACACGCAGAGAGTTTAAGGCTAGTCTGCAGAAAGGGGCCAACCGTAGCATCAGCTTCCAGAAGGAGAGGGACTCTTTTCCCTTCTACCACTTTTTTTTTCCCCACTAGGATTTGACATTATGCTGATGGGTTGAAGGCTACGAAGGTTTTGAAGAAAGCCTTTCTTGCTGGCTTGTGCTTTTTTTTTTTTTTTTCTCTGCAGGTGTTACACTCTGCTCCTCTCCTCCACTAAAAGGGAACAAATGGCCTTCTTATCAGCTGCCTGCATCCTGACATGTCCGCGTCTCCCCACATGGCAAATAGGCTGACATGTCATCCTGATTCTGGTGCGAGGCCTTGGCACAGCCAGCCCGAGCAGCTGACAGGCGGGGGCAGAGCATGGCCATGCTTGGCTCTGGTAGCTCCCAGGTCCTGCCCTGTGCTGTCCGGGCAGCAGATAAGCGGCCAAAGTCTCAAGACAGGGAGGGCAATCCCCTCCGCCTGCCCCCGCCCCTTGCTCATTAGTGGCCAAGCCTGGACCCTGAACAGAGGGAGGCAGGTGCGGAGAAAAGAGCGCCTACACCACTATAGAAGCTCCTGCATTTGACTGCAGATCGTTTCAAGTCCAATTTTTCAAAAACCATCCTAATCACACTGTGGGAGTTCTCCATTTGAAGGAACTACAAGAGGGAAGAGCTCGGGTTCAGTCCTGGTGAGGGAAAAACCCTTGTAGTGGTATGGATTTTAGCTTCTCCCAACTCTTGCTTGAATGGTATACTCGGGTTTTGTAAATGTGCTTTTTGGAAACAGCATAGTGGCCACTGGCAGTATAGAGGGCACACCTCCTGGAAGTGGGGCACCTGCTGCCTGTTTCACATCCACCTCTGAGCAGGGACCAAGCTCTTGCTCTCCCTGTCCTGGAGAAGGTTCTGAGGGTGTGTGGCCCGGGCTCCCACGTTCTGCTTCCTTTTCAGGTGAGAGAATGCATGGGGGACTGCATTCTTCTGTGGTGGGTTTTGCAAGGAACTCAAATCCTTGCTCTGCAAGGTCATTTTGGTTTTGGATTCCCTGCCTCAGTTTCCCCTCCCACTGACTGAAGGAGTTTGATTCAACAGAGCCTCATAACGCATAACTTCGGAGCAAGGTAAAATAATACCCATTTTACAGCTGAGAAAACTGAGGCCTGGGGGAGTCAGGCAGCTTGTCTGAGGTTACACAGTGAACAACCAACAGAAGTGGAATTAATCACAGGCCAGCGTGGCACTGGAATGCTGCAGGATCAATCCATCTTGGCTCCCTCCAACATTGTTCCTCTACAGAGTTAACTGAATCTTTTGGTGATGCTGGTTTTGCAGGGCTGCTGACTGGTGCTCCAGCCTTTCTTTACATTCACCAAGTCCCCTGCTGCAGGGAGGAGAGACTGACTGTCAAGGGAAGGAGAGATCAGGCCTTGTGACCAGACTCGTCTGGTGAGAAGTCCCTCTGGCAAGCTGGTTTGACACTAACACGCAATTTGCATCTAAATTCTGCAGGCTTTCAGCTCATGCCCCATCGACATTGCATCGTCCAAGACTGCTTTAGAATATATTTAAGCAGAATATCATGTCTCCAAGTTGAGTTGAATGGAAGCAGAGCTATGTGTGGGGGAAGGAATGATGATGCACTTAATAGTTCTCTCACTGTTGAGGTTGGAGTCCTGAATCTGAACTCTGACTGATTGTCTGCATCTAGCTAAATTAGTTATTCTCTTTGAGCCTCTTTAATTATAAGATGAGTACAATTATATCTCCCTATCTTATATAGCTTGTGTGCATATTAAATGGATAGTATGTGAACTGTGCCTCGTGATTGGTCAAGCATTATACACCAATATGATGGATAACAATATGATGGATAATTATTATATGAATATATTTCCTCTTTTGTCATCTTGGTTTCTTTCTTAGAAAATGGAGGGAAATCTATACACCCTCTTTAAGATTTTCTCCCCCCAAATTACCTTTTTTTTTTTAGATAAAAGCAAACTTTGAGGAATAATTCTTTGGAAGTATGAAAAGACATCCAAGACACAATGGCTGCCCAACAATTAGATGGTGGACAACTCTTTAAAAGGCTTCAAGATACCATGAAAGTATGTGGAACTTGACAGCAAAGAGCCTTGGAAGGAGGTCACTGTTGAGTAGTGTGAACTCATGAGGCGTGTGTTCAACTGCAGTGGAGTGGCTTCCTGTGCTTCCAGGAAGCACAGTTCACACCACGGGAAGTGCAGACCACACAACCTTTCCTGTGGATAAGAGGTCGGCTTTTGATGCCCTCCTTCACTGCTCCATTGTTTCCTGCCAGCCTATCCCCTGTGATCTATAAGACACTGATATTGATTTTCTGTGATCTTTTTCATGGAAAGTTATCAATTGGCTTTTGCCTATTTTTCTGGATGGTTTAGCAAATGGCTGAGATCTCTGGCCTTTCTCTGGGAAGATAGATGTAGAGTCTGTTTAATAAACTAATCCAGAAAGGAGGTTACCTATTAACTGGGTGCTTCTTGGGCTTGCACCTGCCTTGGAAGCATTGGGCAGGGATCCAGAAACTTCTAGGTTCTGAAGATTTTGAAGGTTTTTCATTTAGGCAGGAGGTGGGAAGGGGCTGGACTGTTGAGATGGTGATGAAGGGTAGGAAGTCAAGGAGTGGAATAGAAATGAAGACATTTTCCATCAAATGTGAGAAAGGGTCTTGGGCACTCAGAAGAGGGATTGCATCTGCTTGCAAACATAAGGAGGGGGGGCAGTCTGACACCTGCCCTTCTCCTCTGTATCTCTCCTTCACTGGAGAAATGTCAGATAATGATGTGATCTAGCATGTACGCTATGATATTTCAGTGACCTGTTTCTAGATTGTTATCTTTCCAAATTTTATTTATTCCCTTGTCTACTCATTTACCAATTATTTATTGAGGTATGAATATGTGATAGGCACTCTTCTAGGCGCTAGAGATACAACAATGAATAAAAATGAAAAAGAGGGCGCCTGGGTGGCTCAGTCGGTTAAGCTGCTGCCTTCTGCTCAGGTCATGATCCCAGGGTCCTGGGATCAAGCCCTACATCGGGCTCTCTGTTCAGCAGGGAGCCTGCTTCCCACCCCAGCTTGCCTCTCTGCCTACTTGTGATCTCTATCAAATAAATAAATAAAATCTTTTAAAAAAATGAAAAAGAAATCCTGCTTTGTTAGAACTTGTATTCTAGTACAAGGAGGCAGATAGTAAGCATCAATAGTAAATATGTAAATAGTAAAGGTGAAAATATGGCAATGGAGAAAAAGAAACCCGAGGGAGAAGGATAAGGAGTGCAGAGGTATTGTCAGCTTTTTAGGGTGGCTATGGAAGGCCTACCTAATGAGGTGACATTTGAGCAGACACCTTTCTAAGGCAATGAGAGCAAGCCATGTGGATATCTGGTGAAGAATGTTTCCAGCAGGTTGGACAGGGGAGAGTTGTGGGTAAGAGCATGCATATATGAGGAGAGCAGGGGGCTCAGGGTCTACAGTGGAGTAGTTGGGGGGAGAGCAGTGGACAAGTTAGAGAACTGAGCGGCAGGTGGCTAGGCCAGGTAGGGCTTCAGAGTCTAGGGTCAGGAATTTGGCTTCTTATCCTGAGTGAGATGACGAGCTGCTGAAGAGTTTTTGGCCAAGCAGTCATCTGAGTTCAGTTTAAAATGAGTTCTGCAGCCAGTGGCCAGTGCGTTGATAATAGGTAATAATGCAGAAAAGAACCCATGACAAAATCAAGAGAAGTGCTATGATGTGGACCAGATTGTCTGGGTAGTGGTGGTGAGTCAGATGCTGGACATTGGCTGAAGGTAGAATGGCAATATTTGCTGGTAGACTGGACTGGGGCGTAGCAGAGAGTGGAGAGTCAAGGATGGCCGAGAGGTTTTGGCTGGAACAGTTACAGTGATGCAGTTGTGATTTACTGGAAGTGGGGAATAAGAGCCCTCCACCCTCAAAAGTCCTGTCATGCCTCCTTACTCCACCATCTGATCCATCTGACTGTGTAACATCCGTCTTCTGCCAGCTGGAGAAATATTCAATGAGATGATAATCACTATGGCATTTGTAAAACCCCGAGTTTTGTGGTGGTGTTAATAATTCTTTCTTGGTGTAGATCTATGCTATGGGGCAGGTGGGGCGCACCTGTGCGCCCTTATCAGGCTCCTGCCACATACTTGACACCAATAAATTAACTTCTTAAGCTAAAACATGGCTCTTTGAATAGCATCCCCAGGGAATGGAAACCACGGCAGAAAGAGCACAAACTTAGTGTGTCTGTCCAGCCCTTGCAAGGTCTCTGCATTTCTCTTGGCCTTAGTCTGCTGTTGGGTAAGAGGAAGGCAACTTTTTCTGTTTGCTTATTTTGCAAGGTTGATATTGAGTTCTCCCAAGAGTGTGGTATGCAAATGCAAAAAAAAAAAAAAAAAAAAAAGGACATAGCCTGGCATTTGGGACCTGCACACATTTGAGTACACAAGAGTATTTTGTGTTTTGACATCACTATGGTTAGCATCCAAGCTGCACACATTCTTTTTTAAAGTAAGAGAAACACATTGGGTTGGAAAAGGTCTAACGTTTTTCATTTAGGGACATAAATGTTCAAGAATGTGATCGTTGTTCAGTTAATGCTAAGTAGCCTTCAGGCTCAAGAAATGACCGGGTATTCCTAACAAGATAGCAAAGTAGCATTTGACAGTGAAGTACAAATCAGAGGGAATAACGATTATACGAGAACTATGCACAGATCCTAAAGGTACGGGAAGGGTGTGGTGAACTGGTTTGCGCCATGTGCATGTGTGTACGTGTGTGTGTGCGCCCGCGCATGTGCATGTGCGCATGCATGCGTGATTTGTGTGTATTGGGGCAGGTGGTGACCGAAACCTGAGGTGGAAAAGAGAAACAATACATATGGCACATGGAACATCCAGGACAGTCATCACTGGTGCCACCGCAATAAAAGGAGATCCATAGTCTGGAGTCATCTTAGGGCAGTGCCAAAGTCGTGATGGGGTGAGGAGCTGATGGAAGGAAGGGTGAGCCGACCGAACCTTTAGACCTTCACTTCTCTGCAAGGGAAGCCGCAGCCAAGGGGAGACAGCAGTGGCTCTGTGGTGCCCTGGGATTCTGTACCTTAGGTTCATTTCTGTTTTTAAAATTCGCTGAGTGAAAGCAAACTAAGGCTTGACCCATGGCCCTTCACCAATATGCATTACCAGGTAAAGGAGTGGAAATCCCCAGAAGTAAGAAAATGAGCTTACAGGTTAAAATTAATGAAACACTGGAGAGATACACACCAATAAAAAAGAAAGAAACTGAATTATGCATACTAATAGAAGTAGAATGACTAGAACAGATTAACAAAGAATAAGCAAAATAAATATCCAGCAAGATAAAGAAAATATTAGCAAAATGCAGCAAAAAAATCATAATCAAGTGAAAATATTAGGCCTGACAAATATCTTACTGAAATAAAAAAGAGAATATATAGGATAAAATAACAATAATAGTATAAGATTGACAAATTCTTCCCCAAGTTCTAAGAGATATGGAGAAAAGAATTAGAAATACCAGTGCTTGCTTGCTTAATTAATTAATTTTAAAGACTTATTTATTTATTTTAGAGAAAGAGCAGGCAAGGGGCAGAGCGAGAGGGAGAACCTCCAGTGGACTCCCTGCTGACTTGGAGCCTGACATGGGGCTCAATATCACAACTCTGAGATCATGACCTGAGCCGAAACCAAGAATTCGATGCTCAACCAACTGAGTTACCCAGGCACCCTGATCAGTGCCTATTTAATAGAAGTTCCAGAAATAACTTGAACTGCCCAATGGAAAGCTGGAAAGGAGGGAGAAAAAGAATAAAACATTATAGAACCCATTGGAAGAATAAATTATTATTTACCATTGATTATAATAAATGTAAATGAGTTAAATTAAAAGATGAATTCTGTGCCTTCTCACACTTACAAGGATGGCTACTATTATAAAAACAGAAAATGACAGGTGTTGGCGAGGATGTGAAGAAATGGGAGACCTCGAGCACTGTTGGTGGGCTTGTAAAATGGTGCAGCTACTGTGGAAAACAAAGGGCAATTTCTCAAACAATTAAAAATTCAATTACCATGTGATTCAGCAACTCCACTTCTGAGTATACAGCCAAAAAACTGAGAGCAGAAACTCGAAGAGATATTTGTACACCCATGTGTGCTGCAGAATGAGCCACATAGTTGCAAGGTGGAAGCAATAGGTGTCTATTGCTGGACAAATAGATACATAGAATGTGCTCTATACATGTTATGGAACATTATTCAGCCTTAAAAAGCAAAGAAATTCTGACCCATGCTACAACATGTGTTATAGATATTACGCTAAGTGGGATAAGCCAGACACAAAAGGACAACTATGATATGATCTACTTATATGATGTATGTAGAATAGGCAAATTCATAGAGCCAGAAGGAACTTCCCAGGGGCTGGGATAAAGGGGAACAGAGAGTTATTGTTTAACAAGTGTGAAGATTCAGTTTGGGATGATAGAAAAATTCTGAGGTTGGATAGTTATGATGGTTGTACAGCAATGTGAATGTACTTGGTGCCACTGAACTACACACTTAAAAGTGGTTAAGAGGGGGGTTGCCTGGTTGGTTCAGTCAGTTAGGCATCTGACTCTTGGTTTTGAGTCAGGTCATGGTCTCAGGTCATGGGCTCAAGATCCACGTTGGGCTTCATGACTGGCATGGAGGCTACCTGAGATTCTTTCCCTCTCCTTCCCTCTCCGCCCCTCCCCCATTCTCTCTAAAAAGAATAAATAAATGAATAAATAAAATCTTTAAAAAAATGGTTAAGATGGTAAATTTCATGTTAGGTGTATTTTACCACAGTTTTTTTTTTTTTTTAAAGATTATTTATTTATTTATTTGTCAGAGAGAGCGGGAGCGAGCACAGGCAGACAGAGTGGCAGGCAGAGGCAGAGGGAGAAGCAGGCTCCCTGCTGAACAAGGAGCCCGACGTGGGACTCGATCCCAGGACCCTGGGATCATGACCTGAACTGAAGGCAGCCGCTTAACCAAATGAGCCACCCAGGCGTCTCTACCACAGTTTTTTTTAAGACACATTCTTAGATTGGATTATGAAAGATCAATAATTTGTTGACTCACTTAAGTGATACAAGAGGGATGAAAATAAAAGGATAGATGGAAGAAGATGTTCTGGGCAAACATAAACAAAAGGAAACAGGGATAGCAAACTTGGTATCTGATATGTTTGAACTCAAGGCAAAAGTGTCACAAGATACAAAGAGACTTTGTTACATGTTTGGAATGATAGAATAAGAAGATATAGCAAATGAAAAGGTTGAGTTGTTTTATAATTCTAGGAAAGGGCATGTGGAAGGAAATCCCAGGGTCAGGAAAATTGGCAGCAACTTGGAGCTTAGAATGTAGTCCTGCTTCAGTAGCCTGATATTGAGGTTGGAACATAAAGATTAAGCCAGGAAAGACCTTCTGTATTTGGGGACCTGGAGACTGATGGAGGGGATCTGACTGGCCAAGAGGCCAAAGTGGATGAGACGAAGGTGAGAATCAGCTGATTGGGTGAGCTGTTCACCACTTTCTCCATAAGTGTGCTGGACGCCCGTCACTACTAGATTCTCACTACTAGAGTCAAAAGCCTGACTTTCAGAACTTGCTAGATTCATAGTAGAGGAGGAAGAAGCAGTGTCACTTACTGAGCAATTACCATCAGGTTGTGTTATGGATGAAGGCAGAGAGGACAGACAGGGTTATGGGCTCGGTGACATACATGGAGGCCCAGGGCCGATGCTCCTGGCCTTGTCATCCCATGATGTATTGATTAGGAAAAGACCCCAAAGTAAAGCATTAGCTTCACCCCAGTGAAGAAGGTCCCACCTGCGGGCCAAGAGGCTCTGGGCACCTGAATGATCATCACTGGGCATTTTCCCACTCAGGGCAGTGATCTAAAGACAGCATGGCCATCTAAGGATGAGGGCCATGAGGGAGGCACCATGACCAGCATGGGTGGGGAACTCTCAGTGAGCAAGAAGGATGTTTCCTCCTCTGGTCACCATTAAGAGTTGGGCCCTGCCTGCATAATTAGAATGTGACTAAAAAAGACCAAAGAGACAGACATAACTCGGAAGCAGAGCCAATTTTAACCTTCTATGAGTAATTGGACTGCCAGTCTCCCTAGATTTTTCTGGGTTCTTTTGCAGTAATTGATTTGGTGTTGTAGGAAAGTTGATCCCTAGACTCACCTGGGGGCGGGTGGGGGAGGAGCGCTTCACCACAGAAGCAGCATCTACATGAAGGGGTTGCCCCTGAGGCTAATCGGATCCCCAGGCCTAGAGTTTGCTTAGGTCCTTCTCCTGACCTATCAAGGGGGATCCAAATATAACAGTCTGCTGACTTATTTCCCAAAACAAACAAGACAGGACACAAAACTTGACAGCCTTGGTTTCACTATAAATTGGTAAGAAAAAGTCTTGCAGGGGAATAAAAAGGAAGTCACATCTATTTACGCATTTCATGAATTCGCCTCATCATAAGGTATAAAACTGCCCTAAACTAGGGCTGTACTGGGTAACAAGGACATTTACTCCCTGGTCTGTGGGATCATGATGGCTCAAATGACAACAAATAGCACTCATCATGGAAGAACCGTCTCTCCCACCTCCAGGGTGGGCAAACAGGGGCCTGGCAGGTGAAGGGGCTTGCCTAAGGTCACACAGCAGGCCTTGGCAGGGCTGAGATGTGGACTGATTCTTCCTGGTTCTCTGGGCTCCATGACATTCTGCCCTTTGCATTATTTTTTTATTCCACTATTTCATTCATCGACCTTCATATCATTTGATATCTCTACTATATAATATAATCCAGGTATACATGATAAGTACAAGGAAGTTCTTATTTACGTTAAAAATAGGATGAACCTATAAGACACGTACCATACGTCTTGGGTTGGATAATGGGCTGAATCAAGGTAGATTTCAACAGGAAGCAGGCTGGGCTTGAATGACCCTGCTATCCAAGGCCACCCCCTGTCTCTAAGCCACAGAGCCTCCAGAAGCTCTCTGACACTTGCTAATTACAGTGACTAATTAACATGTCATTAGGCTCTAATCATGAGCCCAGATAAGATTAGTAATGATAAGACTGTGGAAATGGATTTACAACCATCTACGTACTTTTCCTTGACTTGGTGGGCCTCACGCTTCTCTTTGGGAAGGCAGCAATGGGAGGACTGCGAGCCGCGGATCAGAAGGCCTAAGGAGAAGGCGAGGTGCTTGGAGCCACAGCTGAACTGGGAAGAATGCCCCACACCAGGCAAGTGACCCCCATGGGATGGAGTGCCCCGAAGGAGCTAGAAACTCCAAAATAAAGTGGGTTAGAAAACAAAAGGGCTGTCCCAACACCAAAGTGATCAAACTGTGTGCAGGGTTTAAAACAAAATTAAAACTTAAATTACGTGGGATGCCTGGGTGGCTCAGTTGGTTAAGCAGCTGCCTTCAGCTCAGGTCATGATCCCAGCGTCCTGGGATCGAGTCCCACATTGGGCTCCTTGCTTGGCAGGGAGCCTGCTTCTCCCTCTGCCTCTGCCTGCCACTCTGTCTGCTGTCTGCCTGTGCTCGCTCGCTCTCTCTCTAACAAATAAATAAAATCTTAAAAAAAAAAAACAAACTTAAATTACGTGACTCAAGGGTGATGTGTCGGAGTTACGGGCTGTTTCCCTTGTTCCAACTTCCCACCCCACCCCTATCTGCTGAGCCACAGATCTATTCGGGCAGGGGAAAGGCAGCAGACAGATTCTTAGGGAGCCATCCTCAAGTTCTTGCTCTTCTTCACCCTCCTCTTCTGTGCTCTGTCTCACCTCCTTCTCCGCTGTTGCCTCACGGCCTCTGCCCGACACCTGGGATTGGAGCTTCTTGTCTGTAGTCTTGGAACAGTCGCCCCTTGAGCTCTGTGCCTGTGATTTCTCTCCAAGTCAATCCAGTCTCCGCACTCAACTAAAAGCAACAACACGAATACCAACAGTGAAATGCGCCGCACCCGCCAGCAGTCCAAACTCTCCAGCATAGCTCTCAGGCTCCCTTAGATTTCGGCAGCACTGAGCCACCCATTGCCTTCCATGCTCCCACTGTCTTGGAGCATCTTAGGCTCTTCCCGTCCCATACTTCCCTTATTTCTGCTCCCAAACTCAGTGCATCTTTCCTTATTGATTTTTAGTAATAGTTACAATTCAAGTGGCAGGTTTTATGAGATGTGTGATATCGATGATACATATATCATAAAACCTGCCTTCTAACCATTTTGAAAATTCAGTGGTATTAATTACATCTGCAGTATTATACAATCATCTCCACCAGCTATTTCCATATCTGTATTTTTTACACATTTTTAGAATTTATTTTATTTATTTATGTGTGTACTTAGAAGAGGGGAGGTGCAGAAGGAGGGGGAAGGGAGAATCTCAAGCAGGCTCCCCGCTGAGCATGGAAACCAATGCTTGATCTCACAACCCTGAGATCATGACCTGAGCCTAAATTAATAGTTGGATGCCTAACCTACTGAGCCATCCAGTGGATCCTCTGAAACTTTTTCATCACCTCCAAAGAGAAAGTCTATACCCATGAAGCAGCAACTCCCTGTTCCCCCATCTTCTCAGCCACTAGTAAGCTGTAATGTACTTTCTATCTCTATAAATTTGCCTATTCTAAATATTTCATAGAAGTGGATTCAGACAATATTTGTCCTTTTCTGTCTGATTTCTTTCACTTGCTTTAATGTCTTCAAGATTCATGCATGTGGTAGCATGGATCACATTTCGTTCTTTTTTTGGCTGCACAATGTTCCATGGTCTGTACAGATGACATTTTTGTTTATCCATTTATCTGCCGGTGGACACAAAAATGCTTCCATTATTTGGCTATTGTAAATAGTGCTGCAGTGAACACTGGCATACAGGTATCTGTGTGAGTCCTTGTCTTCATTTTTTCGGATGTATACCTAAAAGTAAAATTCCTGGGTCATATGGTAATTATATATGTTTTCCACAGCAGCTGTATCATTTTGCATTCCCACCAGCAAGGTGGAGGGTTTCAGTTTCTCCACATTTTCATCAGCACTTTTTAAAAAAAAAAGATTTTATTTATTTATTTATTTGACAGACAGAGATCGCAAGTAGGCAGAGAAGCAGGCAGAGAGAGAGGGAAGCTCAGCAGGGAGCCCAATGTGGGGCTTGATCCCAGGACCCTGGGATCAGGACCTGAGCTGAAGGCAGAGGCTTTAACCCACTGAGCCACCCAGGCGCCCCCTTCATCAGCACTTCTTATATTCCATTTTAAAGATTAGACATCCTAATGGATGTGCAATGGTATCTTGTTCAAATTTTGATTTTCAAATGAATGATGGTCATCATCTTTTCATGTGCTTATTGACCCTTTTAATATCTTCTTTAAAGACATGTCTATTCAGGTCTTTTGCTCATTTTTTTGTTTTTTTTGAGATTTTATTTATTTATTTGACAGACAGAGATCACAAGTAGGCAGAGAGGCAGTCAGAGAGAGAGGAGGAAGCAGGCTCCCTGCTGAGCAGAGAGCCTGATGCAGGGCTTGATCCCAAGACCCTGGGATGGTGACCTGAGCCGAAGGCAGAGGCTTAACCCACTGAGCCACCCAGGCGCCCCTTTTGCTCATTTTTTAATTGGGCTGTCATTGTTGTTGAGTTGTAGGAGCTCTTTATATATTCTGGTTATCAAACCTTTATTAGAGATAGGATTTGAAAATATTTGTCCCACTATTTAGGTTATCTTTTCACTTACTTGGTAGTGTTCTTTCATGCACACAAGTTTATACTTTTGTTTTCTGGATGCTAATGGCACATGAACACCAAGGTGGAAAATAGCTTCCCACTGCTCCACAACTAATACATTAAGCAAGTGGGAGTTCCCCACCAGCTGACCTTTCATCTTTTTTTTTTTTAAGATTTTATTTATTTATTTGATAGACAGAAATCACAAGTAGGCAGAGAGGCAGAGAGAGAGGAGGAAGCAGGCTGTCCGCAGAGCAGAGAGCCCGATGAGGGGCTCAATCCCACGACCCTGGGATCATGACCTGAGCTGAAGGCAGCGGCTTTAACCCACTGAGCCACCCAGGTGCCCCTGACCTTTCATCTTGATTCACTCTCACGTTTGCTCAAAGGGTTTGGTGATGCCAGGCCACCAAGTTATTTTCTTTCCTCACTGTTGAATTGAATCAAGGCAACAAGTCCTGATTGAATGACTCATCTATGCCAAATCCATTGCTCAGAGCTCTGGAGGGACACAAAGAACTCCACCTGACTTTGCCCCTTCCTTCTCCCACAGCACTTACAAGAGGTCAGAAGTACAAGGTTTCCAGGCAGGATTATGTTGCAGAGGAAAACTGTATTAGTATCTGCTGCTACTATAACAACTATACACTTAATGGCTTAACACAGCACCAATTTATCATCTCATAGTTCTGGAGGTTAGACATCCAAAATGCACTTCATGGAGTTAAAGTCTAGGTGTTGTCAGGGTTGCATTAAACTCCAGGGAATTGCTTTTCCTAGTTTCTGAGGGCTTCCTGCATTCAGGACCCACGGTGCCTGCATTGGCATAACACCAGACGCAGCCTTGACCACCACGTCTCTGACTCTGGCCCTCCTGCCTCCTCCTTTAACTTTCATGCATCTTTGTGGTTACACTGGGTCTGCCCAGATAATTCAGGATAATCTCCCCATCTGAAGATCCTTAAGTTTAGCATAGCTTCAAAGTCCCTATTGTTACTTAAGTTAATGTATCCATAGTTTCTGGGCCCTGGGTCATGAACATCTCTGGGTCATGAACATCATCTCTGGCATGATATCTCAGCCTACGACAAGAACTATGGGCAGGATGATTTTTGTCGATCAAAGAAGATCCCTGCCACCACCCCCATGCTCAAGATCAGGCAGCAAGTGATCCCTCCCCCATCTTGGGGCTTTTCATTTTACAGAAGAAACCAAAACCCAAGGGGACAGAGAGTGCTTTACTTCAGATCCATACCTAGTTGTCTGCAGAGCCCAGCCCAGGAATAGGCTCCCTGATCTAGAATGGAAAGAATTCAGTGACTTAGTGATTGACTGGAAAAGGCAAGACAGGAGAAGGGGCCATTGCTTCCAACTCTCTTTTTCTGGATGCATAAAGCCTCAGCCAGTCACGTGCAAATGAGCTTATTTTCAGAGTCTGGATAAATCGAGCTTCCTCTGTCAAAGAGGGGCATGTGTATTTTGTGATCTATGTCTTCTTATCATCCTTGGAGGATCTCATATTTTCCCCTTTATTCTTAAATCCATTCCGGTAGCCATAAGAACTGCAAGTCCATTACTCCGCTGCTCTTCACAAAGTTGAAACCAATAGGGATTTTCTTATGAACATCCAGAGGACCCTCAGGGGTCTTGGAATAGGCCAGTGCTCAGGAAAGCCCTACTCCCAGATTGCTCAAGCCGACAGATTGCATTTCCCGTTAGCTCAGCCATTAGCTGCTGCCTTCTGTCACTTTGTGCCCACACACGGTCTCCCCACAGACATCCCAAAACCTGCCTCCTGCCCACCCTTGCCACTCCGGCACTGCTCTCTGCTAAGAGTGACACCCCTCTCTGCCTGCCACTCCCCCCCGTTGTCTGACACTAACTCAGAGACTTGCGTCTGGGGCTGGAATTTTGTCGTTGCTATGGAAGTGGGAAAAAGCTCAGGCTTCCAAACTCACAGAGTGTCCAAAAACACACACGGCTTCTCGTGCTGACACACCACTGACAACCTGCGATGGCGGGGATGTACTTTTGAGTGTCGTCTTGACAAGGAGCAGGAGCCTCTATCTGCCGGCCCATCCGCCTGGCCATCTGTCTCCCAAGATTGTCTGCACTAGACTGGCTCGGATCCTGAGCCTCCCTTGGTGGGGTGCGCGTCCTTGCATGGCCTGACTGCCTCCAGGGGGTGAGAGGAAAGAGCCCCTTGTCAGTGGGGCCTTTCTGCTGGGAGGGTGTGGGAGAGAGAGGGCTCTGGAGGAAGCTCAGGGTCACTTCTTGGCTTTGGGAGCTCTGAGGCCACGGGGCGGGGGGGCATTTCAACCGGGTGGCAGAGGGAGGAGAGCCAGATCTCCTGCCTTGTTTGCGGCCTGAAGCCACAGCTTTTGGGATTTCCTTGGCTCTTGGAAAGGCAGCCCTTTGGGGAAGTGCCAGCATTTCCAGGTGGTGCAGGGAGGGCTGCCCAAGACACGTGGATTCCTTTGCTTCCTGTCTCCAACTCCCTCTGGGAGGAAGGGATGGAGGAATTCCTAGCTTCGGTGGACTTGCCAGCCAGCTAATGTCACCAGCTTATTCACCCATCAAGGTGAAAACAAGGGATCTATAGCATGGGGAAGGGGCGTCTGAGGGTCTGGTAGGAAGAAGGGCCAATGGGGGGAAAGGGAGAGAAGACGAAGATCTCTTAACACCTACTGGCCACCGACATACAGGTTCCACCTTCCACCTGAGTCCCTGTTGTGCTTACCCATCAGGACGTGGAGCAGAGCTTTCTATCTCCTACAACGCCCACCACCCTGCTTTAGTTGGGAATAGACAGGCAAGCACATGCTTGCGGGGCTCATCCCCTCCCCAGCCAGTGCTTCCTGGGGCCCAACTTTGCACCCCTTTTCCATTCTACCAAGAACCTTCTAGGCCTGGTTCATCAGTGAGTGGCTTAGGGGAACCCCGTAAACATCTGTATTCAGTCTCCTCTGAGCTGGTTTGTCCAGAATAACTTCTTCTCTCCTACTCCCCTCCCTCACACTTCTGCCTCACGTATGTGAGGTGCTGGGTTTCCTGCGTTTGGCTTGTGCGCAGGCTGACCGATGCTGGCACTTGCCTGCGGGCCAGGTGGTCCCGAGCTGGACGGGGCCAGCTGCCGTCTGCCCTGGGGTCAGAGCCTAGAGGCGCAGCCATCAGCGCCCTATCCCCAAGATGTTAGCTCTCCTTCTGGCATGGGGAGCCTACCAGCTCCGGGAATTATTAGCTGATAAATATTTGGCTGTGTCTCCTCCTAAAATAATCCTCGCACACGATGATGACTGTCAGCCGTGGCCCTTGGATCTAATTCCAGCCTCCTTGTCTACATCTGGTACTGCAGCTCTCACGTGACTGCTGGTCTCTCAGGGAGAAAACTGTGCTAGTAAGTGGATAAAACTTAAATGCTGGGGGGAGGGGGCCAAAGGAGGCAAACCTGACCGGAGCAAGGCATTGCTGGAAGCTGTCACTCTGTTGTCGCGGCCATCCAGCATTTGGACAATCCTAGCTCCTTCCCTCAACCTGAACCTTAGCTCAGTGCTTCCCAAAGCAGGCCCACAAAGACCCTCCGGAAATCCCTCTGTTCGCGGCATCTCCAACTATGGCAAGAGAGTTCCCCTTTAACTCACATTTATTGGGGAAGAAAGAGTTGTCTCGCAAAATGTCAGCAAAACAGTGAAAGTCAAGGGGATGGTCACGGGGATAGCCGGGCGTAAGAAGCAGGAAGAAAGAGCGGCAGGCGTTTCTGGTTGAATCTTCCAGACACTGTTCACTGAACATTGCTCTGGGTTTCAAATTATCCCGTCCCGACTTCAGGGACAAACAGACCAAACTTTTGCTAGTTTAAACCGAAAAGTTGATTTCTTAGAAATCAATAGACTGTTTTACCATTGAAGGAATGCGTTGAGCAACCAGCCTGGAGCACCAGCAAAATGACTTTGAGGGATTTCTGTCCACACTGCTACAGTTGAAGGGATTGAATTTCAACTATTTTCGGTTTTTATGTCTCTCTCCCAAACTTCAAATTCTTGGAAGACAGAACCAGGTTGGGCCCGCCCCTCATCTACTGGCCATGGCTCAGGGTGTGTAAATTTCCCCCAGAGAAAGGAGGTCACGGTGGGCCATGCAGCTGCCCTGAGAAGTGACTAGGGAGAGGGTCTATGCTTCTTCTCCACCTCAGATAAGGGAGCATTTTCATGGAAACATTTTGAGACAGGGAATTTTGCAGGAAGTGTTTTCAGATTGTCGCTGTACTCAAGGAGGTTCCTTTAACTGCAGAGATTGGGTAGAGCAGAGAGAACACAGACTGAGCAAAATTTTTATTGAGTATCTGCTGCGAGCCAGGCACTGTCTTGGATCACTATAAAAAGAGAGCAATTACAGCCTTTTTGGGGTTTATATTGAGAATAGTAGAATGGTATTGTTTGAAGACTTCACTGAAGGTCTTGAGAACTTCCTAGTGCCTATTTGAGGAAGGACCCCACAGAGTCACAGTTGAGGCACACCTTTGCCTCACTCCTACCCAGCCCATCTCCAAGTTCTAACCATGCTGCCTACTAACAAGCTCTTGAGTCCCTCTGATGCTCTCCATTCCCACTCTCACTGCCCAAGACTTGGCCACCATCATCCTCAACTCAGCAGGTCCACAACCCTTCTCCCTGGTCTTTGCAAGTCCTCTCTGGCAGGCCTTTGTTCATTGCCCACACTGCAGCAAGAGTGATTTCTTTTATTCAAAATGAAAATCTGGTGATATCTGTACTGCGGTGCTGCCTTAAACTCCTCCGTAGATTCCCACTGATCTTACAATGAAGGATGAATGACTAACGAGCCAAGAAGGCCCTTGGCAGTGCAGCCCCTTCTCTGCTTGCCATCCTCATCCTATACACATGGTCTGCACTCCCTGGGCCATGTTTGGGCTACCTCAGGGCCCTTGCTCAAGCTCTTTGTCTATCTGGGATCCTTGTCTCTCTCTTCATATATGAAACCCTATCAGTTCTTCCTATGGTTCATTGTTTCTCAGTTAAAAGGAGAAATATGCCCAAAAGCTGTCCTCCATCTCCCACCCCCTTCCCCACATGTTTCCACAGCATAGGAGGGGTTTGTCACTATCCCTTCACTAGCACCACGATTGGGTTCATGCCCGTCTCTCCTACTTGTGAGCTCCCTGAATATGTGGGCCTTGGCTGTTTTTCCTCACCATTGAACTCCCAAGGCCTAGCATGGGGCCTGAGCACCCTATGAAGGAAAGAAGGGATGAATGAATAAAAAGGAAATACATGTCTCCTATGACAGATGGTGTTATTATCCATCCCCCCAAATTGCCCCTGTTCCTTTCTGAAGAGGAGTTTGGAGAAGCCTAGAGGCCAGCATTTATTGGCGCCTTCTCCAGTGTAGCTGTGTACTTTCTAACAACAGGAGAAAATGAGGCAGTTCAGAAGACATAATCCCGGACACCCAGTGGGTAGCTAACAAACACTTGTTGAAGGGACTTTTATACTGAATTGCATTCTAACATCCTAGACAAGTGTTGGCTGATGCCAAGAGTCTGCTGAGGAATAACCCTGCCTTAGGATTTGAGGTTTCCATAGGACAGGGAATTCTGTAATGAAAAATGGGGGTGGGTGGCAGTGAGGGGAAGCGCCCCACCATAAGCAAACATCCCAGTAGTGTTCAAATTAAAGGGCCTCTGACCTCTCTGTGAATTGACCAAGTTAGCTGGTTGGTGAATCTTTGCGGGGGAAAAACCTTGAATGAGAACAAAGGCCCTACCCCATATTTGGAGCCTACTGGCACCATGGCTGGCTGAGGGGCTCTGCTTTCCCTGGAGGGAAGGGGTGGAGGACTGGGACCGGGGTGCAGCAGGGTCTAGAGCTCTAGGGTCTTAGGCATGCTGCTGGGCCTCTGCACCTCAAGGACCCTTGTCTATAAGGTGCGACCACATGTAGGTGCCATTATGAGAATTTGTTGAATATTCAACTCACATCTACCCAGATAGCAGCTAATGTAAGTTTTGAGAGGTGGAAAATCACCTTTTGATTCAGTGTCCAGTCTGCTGGGAGAATTTTCCCACCTGCCTGGTGAGGCCCACAATAATCTCGGACGTAGGGATCTCCCGTCCTCAGAGCAGAGGGGCCAGGTCATTCCCGCGCACCTACCTTGGGCCGCCCTGGGCTGTCTCCTCATCTCCATTTAGCATTTAGATTTGTGCAGCTTTGCTGAGAATCTCTATTGTGGCGTGTTGACTTATCACTCATCCCAGTAAGTTCCCATTCTCTCTCCTCCTGACAGCCTTGCCTAATGTACTTATTCATTCAATTTAAATAAATCGAACATGGGCCTATGACAGCCGATAAGTGAGTCACACAAGAACAAACAGAAGAGAAAGCTCTGCAAATAGTCAAATGTCAAGTAAGAATGGAAAACTGTCCCCACAGCTTCAACGAACCTTGGATGTCTAATATTTATGGCCAATTGATGTCATTAGAAAGTAAATAAGCCCTCTTATGCTGCATTACATAAGATTAACTGCAGGCAATGGGGTTTACATGGCAGAGATAAGTGCAGATGGAAATAAACCTGTTTAAAGCAGAAATATTTGATGGGCCTCCTTGCTGCTTTTAAGATAATTGATCTGTATATCTGTATTGAATCTCGCCATAAAAGCTTTGAAGAGACTTGTGGCAAAGCCTGTTGAGACTCAAATCACATTTCTCTGGGGCCACCCAGCCAGGCCTGAAACCTTCCCAGAGAGGAACTCCAGGCCCAGGGGCTGAAGAAAGCAGGGAAGAAGCAGGGGTCTACTGGCGGTAGAGCGCTGCCCCTGTCCCAGGTTTCTGGGGAGCCGTTTGAACTCAGTGACCACGGGGGTGGGGAGCTCACCTGGCACTGGGTGAGATAAGGAAAGGGACTAGGTCAGGTTAGCTGGGCCCAGAAAAGCATGGGGGCAGGCAGGGTTAGATGTACTAAGCCGCTCTCTTTGAGTCCTTCCAGCAACGCTATGTAAGACAGGGCTTCTCGATGCCCGAATCATTCATGGTGAAGGGCCAGTTTCCTCTTCCTGTGTATAATTTCTAATCTTTTGATACATTGTCCTGTTGTCTATGGTTAGCATGATGCCCCCATCACATGCAAGTCAGCACACAGGTTCGAGAACATCTGACTGGTCTGTACTGGGTTCAATAAGATGTGTCCACTGGTCACGGGCTCACTGTCGAGGCAATGTCCAGTTGTCCCAAAATTCTGTAAGCTCTTCCAGTGTGGATACTTGTCGGGGCCAGATAATACGTAGTTTGGGTGTTTGGGGACCAGCACCAATGCTGCACTGTGCGCTGAACTGCATGGTTGGAAGACTTGTTCTATCTGTCCTCTAAGCGTGGGGATGGTGGAAGCCAAGGAGACCTATTTTGTCCCATAGCACGAAGGTGTTCCCAAAAGTTGTAGCAGATGCAAATCGTACTCCAGAAGTGAAGACAAGCCAGCAATTTAATGTAAAGGTAAACCTTTACCATGAGAAAGCAATTCTATCATGATACATTCCTCGGCTGATGAGATAGCGTCTCAGTCTGTTGGAAGCCTTGCATACGCGCCTTCCCCGGAAGGTGTAGGAAGGGTGGAGAGCTTGCGGAGAGTAGAGGCCAGACTGGGACTGGAGGAGCCTCTGCCTGCATTGGCATCAGCTGTCCATTGTGGCATCTGTCAAGATGTCCTTTTCAGCATCTGGCTTCCGGTCTTCAGGTCCAGGCAGCTCTCTGCAATGTCTTCCTTATTTCCACCATGAGGTCCCATCATGTTTCTTGGCTCTCTTTGCCACGTTCATGTCACTGTGGCTGGATGGAGAACACCCCATCGCACTTCGACTGGGAAATTATGAGGTCTGAGCCAGCACCCATCCTCCCACACCCATCTCCCAGCAACGGTAGGGGTCGGTGAGACCTTGGGGATCTTGCTGAGTCCTTTGGCTCCATCACAGAGAGCTGGGGTGTGTGTGGAAGTGAAGGCAGGGACAAATGACTTTCTGCTTTTTCTCTGTTCTGGAAGATCTATCATCATTCTCCAGGACCAGCCCAGGTGGGAGACCCTCCTCAGGGAGTCTTCTGCATCTACAGTTTCTTTTCTTTTGGACTCACTGCCTGATTTGTCTCATTGTAAGAAAATATAATAATAATAATAGTGATTATTATAATTATTTTTGGTGAGGGTAACCTGGGTTGAACTAGTCTCATATTTCTTTAAATCTTTGTATTATGGTTTAGACATTGGCTTCTGAAATTAAGAATTATATATATATTTTTAATTTTTTTATAAACATATAATGTATATTTAGCCCCAGGGGTACAGGTCTGTGAATCGCCAGGTTTACACATTTCACAGCACTCACCGTAGCACATACCCTTCCCGATGTCCATAACCCCACCACCCTCTCCCAAGAATTATAATTTGACTCGTGTTCTGTTATCTCTTCCCTGAGGCAAAGCCTTGGCTGCTATCTACACAGGGGAAGGGTCCCAAGGTAACCGGCATTCCTGGGAATGCAAACCACATTGCGCAGTACATCAAAATGTCAGCACACACCGGAATCTAAGTTAAGAACAGATAGAAGACTGAGCTGCCTCACTGAGGTAAACAAATTCCCCATGTGTGAGGACTTGGGCAGTGTTTGGACAATCCTGTTACGAGGAGCCTCAGCTACCAGGTGACAGGGGGGACATTCTACAGTTCCATGACCATGACGGGGGTGGGGAACAGAGACCACATGAAGACATCCAAGGAAAGGAACCCAAAAAGATTTCCTCAGACTGCACTTGGCCTCATGGGAAACCAGTGCTGGTCAAAATGGTGGCTGAGAGCCAGGGCTGGTGTCTGACTTCGTTTTGCTGCCACAAGGACCATTTCTGTTCCACATCCAGCTTATCTGTGTTTTGCTCCTCTCTCAGTTATGGATTCCCAGGGCGGTGGATTTAAGTGAGTCAGTTTATTGTCCTGGGGTACCAGGGCCGTAATTGGCACTGAGTCAGTGTTAATTGGGGATGGAGATGGCATTCCCATTTCCTTCTCTAGAGATGCCAGAGATAGACGACTCATTCTGATAGTATCATCTATATTACTCATGTATCATCTATATTACTCATGTATCACTTAGAAAGATCAATAGCAGAACGGAGAAGCATCTGCTTTGTATGTGTTCTGTAAACAGTAGATTCTATTCCTCTTCTCCCAACACGTGGCACAGGGCCCTGCTCAGAATAACTGTACAGGATATGGCTACACATATGAGATGGGATTTGAAGTAATGGATGTGATTTATTTTGCGACTTGTAGGAGGTTCACTGGCTTGAACTGGTACCATGTATTTATTATGACAAATACTGCTTTCTCTATTGGTTACAAACCTAGTTCCCATTGCAGTTTAGTTATTGGCTGGTCGTATTTGAAGATTAAATCAGATTTTCTCCTTTCCTCACCATCTTCTCTCTGCCCCGCTGCGAAGTGGAGGGAGTAATGGTGTTCCTTACATATTCTTTCTATCTGTATTATCTACTGGAGAGTAGGTAAGTTCTTCTACAGAAGATCAACTAAGGGGCTTATTAAAAATACAGATTTCTAGACCCTATAGCCAGAAATTTGGATTCACTAGCCTTTACTATGGATCCTAGTATGTGATTTTTTACATACCCCCAGATGATTGTCATCAGGCAGCTAAGTTTGGGGACCCCTATTCTATGGGACCCAGAGGATTTTTACTGAAACCTTTATTCAGGAATTTTCTTGTTACAGCAGCACCATTTTCAGGATGGGAAATTCTGGTATACTTAGAGCATGTGAAATTTGTAAATAGTAATACTCTAGATTAGGTGCCCTAACCAGAGGCAGGTGAGGATATTAACCTGACCTGGAGGCCGTTGCTTCTCACAGCTCACCTGGAAGGAAGCTCACTTACCTGCACTGGGAATCCTTGAATGGATGGGGAGGGGGATGAGAAGAGGTGAAAAGGAGCCAGGCTCTGGGGAGAATGGGGTATCTGGTTTGGTGTTTTAAATCCATGGATGCCCAGTATTTTCCTGATGAATTCTTCTTGGGGTCGCATAGTCTAACTACTCTAATTATCTAATTATAGTGAGAATTTCAGGCTATTTTGATTGAAATTTATAAGACATGTGTTGGGGTTTTTCCCTTTTGAAGCTTCCTCCCAGGCAATTAAGATGTTTTGAAAGGCTTTGGAAAAGCTCATGCACGTTCAGACATCCTAGGTGTTTTCGGTTTGGAACAGAGTTGCCTCCAGGCTGCCGAGGCCTCGCCCCGAGTGCGACAGGCTTATGCTCAAGGTTCCAGTCTTCTAGTGTATTGGGGCACCCACCTCCGGAGTCCGTTTCTCATCACTATTCCACAGTCATGGAATGATGGCATGATGGCGGCTGGGTTGTGTGCATGTTATTGGCCAGAGGAGACATAAGCTTGCAGAGAGGTGGCATTCTCGGCATGTTGTGGGGCTTTGTGAACGCAGGGAACTGTGTGTGCACACTGAAGGGACCCGGGCTTAGCAGTGCGGGTGGTGACTGCAGACAACTGTTGAAGCCCCACCTTGTCCCCTGCGCCATTCTTGGCATGCCCACTGGGCACCATCTGCAGACCAAGAACATGCCAAGGCAGAGTTGCTGCCACTCTTTCCATCACGGAAACATTTCTTTGATCTTCCAGTGTTGCTTTCAAGATGATTAATCTCAGCATGGCTCAGCTCTCCATAAAGGCAGGTGCATGTGTCCGTGCGCGGCTCTGTCAGGACTGCTAATGTAAGCGTCTGTTTTACAGCGCAAGTGACAGCTGTATTGTTCTGGCAGGGTTACAGCTCTGACATGTGGAATCAATCTTTTTAACCTGTCAATTAATCAGCGGGCAGCTGTCAGCCTGGCTGAAAGGCCTGAAGGACAGTGCCCTTTCAATGGATTATACTGGGGGCATGGCGAAGTAAAATTGAACACTTCAAGCTTCAAGGAACTCTTGTTGCATTCAAAGCCAGGCTTCACTCTCACTTAAAGGAAACAGGCTATGGCTCCAGCGTGGGCCCCTCCCATGGAGGCTCTATTGAGGCATCTGGGTAAAGAGGAAGGAGCTTGTTCTTGCGGTTACCTTTGCAGGTTCAAGGGGTCTTTAGAGGTGAGCCTCCAGAGTCGGCCAGGTGCAGTCATCTATGCCTGGGTCAGGTGGGGCGGGCTGGTTTCTGATGTCCAAAGCAAGCTGTGGCTAGTGGAACACTTGGTCTTTAGGTGGATTTGCAAGGCACCCTCTAGAAGGAAGCGTGCTTGTTAAGCCAATGTTGAATAGGCGCATATAGATGGGAGTATTGCCCTGAGAGCTTGTGGGAATACAGAGTAAAACAAGCTTCCCTGGCTTCCCTTCCCTCATCACCTTCTATATGAATGAGACCAATATATGCAAAAAAGCATAACTAATTATTGTGTCCTCTCTAACAATTAATTATTATTTGTTAAATCCTCTAATAAAAACACGTTAGCATATGCTAGCGAACGAGGTGTCACTAAAATAAAGTTCTGAGCCGTTTGGAAGAGGAAAGGGTGCTGAGATCTGGGGCTGCTGGTGAAGATTTCAAAGAAAGGGTGACAAACCACCCTTCAAGCCTACACTTTTTCCCCCCTGCTGTTCTTGCTTGCCGTTCCATAAATAACTAACTTTCCCTATCCCTCCATTCCTTCCTTCCTTCTGCAAATATTTATTTAGCACCTAATTTTTGCAAAGCCTGGTGCATGGTGCTATGTGGGGGGAATATGAAGATGACTCAGACAAAGTTGCTTTTAACAGAAAAACATCAGAGTTCCTGTTGCTGTAAATCCTGGGGAGGGGCAGCCCTCTCTCCCGCTCATCCCACCGAGCTTGGGCAGCAACAAGGCTGCCAATTAATTAATTTCTTATTGGTTCAGGACCATTACCTGGCTATTTGCATTTTTCCCCTCATGAATCCTGAAGTGAGAATTGGATTCCTTTTGTCATTGTGACAGGAGAGTCCTTGGTTTTGTAGGCCCATCAACTGGGTTACTGTGTCCTTCACCAAATAATGCACATTATTTCTGTCTAACCCACTGTGCTTTTGAGCCAGACAGGTCCAGGCTGAATCCCAGCTTTGCACTTACTAGTGGTATTAACTTGGGTAAATTTCTTTGTCTGTCTGAACCTTAGATTTTTCATCTCTAGAAGTTGGGTCACGATGCCTAGCTTTAAAGTGTTGTTGGGAGAAGAGATGGGGCTGATGAATGCAAAACGCCTAGTAGACAGTTGACATAATAGACACTCAGTGAGTGATGGGTTCTATTTTTGTTCGTCTTTTTTGAAGAGACAAAAATGGCCTATTTTGTCAGTAGCCCCCTAAATACCTCCTTTGGTGGCTGTTTCATAGTAGGGGCTCAGAAATGCTTTAAAATTGTATAAGTGACTGGCTAGAAACTCCGAAAGCTCAATGTGGTTGCAGTCTCTTGAGGACGTGAAGAAAGGACCCTAACTACTGGACATGTCCCAGATGCAGGACAGTCAGCTGTTGATTGACTTCAGTCTGCTACTGGGGTGTTGGCTGGAAGCTGTTGATCACTCTCGCTGGAGCTAAGAGCAGAGCAGCCACAAGGGCACCCAGGCCGTCATGGAGGGTTTGAGAAGGAGTTTAGATCCCAGTAAATACCATGCGAGTGGCATGATCAGCCCAGTCTTTCCTCCCTCTGCCACATGGTGTTCAGCATCTGCTCTGAGCAAACGCGCCCACGTCTGTTGAGACTGGCATCTGAGAGCTATATTTTTGGTAGGATGCGTGTCTGCACGGTCCAGGGAGAGAGGAGCTGGAAAAACCTTGTACTCAACAGGGAAGCTTGTCTTCCACCCTGAGTTGCAAAATTGGGGGCGACTCCCAGAAGAGCATATCATGAAATCGTTTTGACAAAAGGATCACTCAGGAAGGTAATGGAAGTTTTCACCAGCAAGGGCAACAGTGGTGGAAGACAGAAGTCCTTCTGGTTCAGAATATCTGCTTGGTGTCAATGGGCTGTTGTTGGATCCAACCACAAGGGGCCAGGTTTTTACCCTTCTCAGTTATACCAGAGAGTTATTATAGGATGCAGAGTGTGTTAGAACTCTGTAGTATTATCTTCATAAGGACTCTCTTGTTGGGTGTATGGCTAGGCAGACCTATCATGTGAATGAACGGTGGTCATTGTCAGAGCCTAATCATTCATTTACAATACGGTGTGTCAGTGCGAGACTAGTCCCGACTGCTATTTTCACAGAGTTGGTATGAGGCTAACATAAGATAATACTTAAAAGGACTTTGCGAATCTGGAACCGCTCAAATCACCAGAACAACTAATAGCGCTTTATTGTGCCGTTTGGCTCTGTTGCTGCAAAATTGGATTCCGAAAGGAGGCAAATCTGATGTTTGGACCAGTGTTGCATAGTTATTTGCTGAGTGACAAGGATTTTGCAACAGTACAATTTTCAGCAATATTAAGTCTTTTTCTAAAAAAAATTCAGAAATTAAAAATAAATAAGAAAAAGTTGGACAAGTGTTTGGGCATAAAGAGGACAAGAGAGATGAGAATGGGAAAGGAGGAAAGATTGGGACTTTTCCCAGACAGCTTGTAGAGCAGTTCCCTTCATAGGAATGCAGTGTCTGCTTTCGAAACCATTATGTACCATACCTTCATCCTATTTTCACCTCCCACCTGAACTCCATTCCTAAAACTTGAAATAGACCACACGAATAAAGTGTTACTTCCGCGATCCATTCAGCAAATAGCGAAGATGCTGCAAATACTTGTGGGGCAGCTTATCAAATGCTGGATATTATGTTAGCAGCTAGATTTTACAAAAGCAAATGCAAATAGAGTCATGCCCTCAGAAACCTCCTGACCCAGGGGGTGAGACAGCCGTGTGCGCACATCATCTTAATGCAGGACAGTGTATGTGCAATGATGGATGTGCACAGAAATGAGGCACAGACAGGCCACATGTTTCACCTGGGCAGAAGATGACGCGGTGGCTACGAAGGGTTTTGAAGAAAAACCAAAAAAATTCATTGGGTGAGCAATGGCTTTTCAGGAAAATGGTTGGGAAGATCTGAAGGAAACATGATTTGATACATTTAGACACTTTAAAGACCTCCTTGGAGGAAAGAAACAAGACTCGTGATCCACATTGGATATGCCACAGGTCATAGTTATGGTTTCCAAGCCTCTAGTATTCTACCCTTGTGTGTGAGACTTTTGAGGCAGGGGGGTTTCTTCGTGCTTGTGATCCTACTGAAGCTGTCTGAAAAGGCTGGGCACTGAATGAAAATAGACTGTGGAAGGAGAAAAAGGAAAACTGAGATGGAAGAAGCAAAAGCTGGTTCAGACTAATTCAGCTCCCTTTCCTAAAAGCCTGTGCTCAGAACAACCTCAAAATGCAGTCTCAGTCTGGTTAGGAAGCATTGTGATTTCAGTTAAGTCTTCCAGGTTAAAAGGAATAAAGCAAAACCATGACCAAAAGAGTGAACACCCAGAACGAAGTGTATTTTCTGGAAATCGATGTCTTTCTAGCCTGGGGCAGGTCATTTCATACCAAATGAGACTCTGTTTCCCATTTTGCACTAAGAAAGGGATCCAAAGTTTGTGATGAAAAAAGGTATGCCTGCACCCAATAGTGAGTCCACAAGGCTCACGTTGCTGTGCCAATTGTAGAGAAACTGAGTGGTGCTCCCCACCCAGTCTTCCCCCATCCCCTGCTTCTTAAAAATTGTGGTCAGATCACAGGTGTCCAGTAGGCTCCCTGTACCAAAATGGCCAGAAGAGGGGTGCCTGGGTGGCTCAGTTGGTTAAGCGTCTGCCTTTAGCTTGGGTCATGGTCCCAGGGTCCTGGGATTGAGTCCCTGCTCGAAGCAGGGGAAACTGCTTCTCCCCCCTTGACTTGGGCACTCTCATGAGCTCACTCACTCTCTCTCTCTCTTTCCAAATAACTAAAATCTTTTAAAAAATTAAAAAGTCAGAAGAAGTCAAGTGAACTGAATTCTTTCCCTGTTTCTTTCTTTTTCTTATTTTCCTCCTTCCCTCCTTTCTTCTTTCTTTCTTATCCCCCTCTCTTTCTCTCACTTTTTTAAACCACTCACACACTAATGATTATACTCCTACTTGTGCTATGAAACCAAATTCACCAATGAAAGGGATTCATGGTGAGAGGGCCCCATACTTAAGAAGCTTTCATTTCCATAAATACTATTTTACACTGCCATCACCCTGGTGTTCTCTTTAAACTACTGAGCTGATGTATGGAGAGTCTAAAGAGATTCCCCTCTCTCTTCCTTTTTACTCTAATTTTTTTCCCCTTAGAGTCTCTTGTGTTTTTATTTTATTTATTTTTCTTCTTTTTATAACCTCAGGTACCTAGCACTGAGCTAATTCTGTTTCTTTCATTTTTTAAAATTGAAACATAGCTGACATACAGCACTATGTTGGTTTCAGGTTTACACCACAGTGATTTGACAATTATATACATAATGAAATGCTCACCACAATAAATGTAGTCACCATCTGTAACTATTTTCTTACTATCCTACACAGCCCTCCAATTTTTATTGCGTAAGTTTTTTTTTTTTTTGAGTAAAATTTTTTTGAAATATAATCAACATACAGAAAATTGCACAAATTGTATGGGTACAGATTAATGAATTTTTACAAAGTTAGCAAAGTTCATGAGTACCCAGATAAAGGCACAGAGTGTGACCTGAACCTGGGAGGACTCCCCTCATGCCCATTCTGTCCTAGTCCTTTCCTGTGAAACGGTAACCACTATTCTGAATTTCAATACCAGATGGTAATTTTGGCTCTTTTTGAATTGTACATAAATGGAATTTTACTTCTTATCTTTTCTGTTTGACTTCTTTCCCTGAACATTATGTTTGCAAGATTAATCCATATTGTTCATTTATTCTTACTGCAAAGTAATACTCCATCGTGTGAATACTCCAAAATGTTTTTATTCATTTTCCTCTGAATAGGTATCTGGGTTGTTTCTAGTTTAGGATAGTCTAGTTTACTATTACAAGTGGTGCTTCTATGAATAATCTCATAAATTCTTGTGATTATATAAATATGCACTTATCTACAGAGCACATAACTGGGAGTGAAATTGTTGGGTCTTTGGATATGTTCAGTTTTAGGAAATATCACCAGCCTGTTTTCAAAGTGGTTGTGTGGAGAGCTCAGATTCCTTGCTGGCACTTGGCATTGTCACTCTTTATCATTTTGGTTTTCCTAGTTGTTCCCTGTGGGAGTGCTCTGGGCCCCTAGTTAATCCATTCCACTTAGAAGGGGGAGTCAACACTTCGTTTTGAAAATCTGTCTGTATTACCGGATGTACCTATGTTAATTGCTCCATCTCCTTAGTGGCAGACTGTTTACGGGTCTCCAGTTCCCTGTGACACCAGTCAATTATGAGATTAAAATACTTAAAACTTGCTGGATTCTAGCTCATGCACATTCTCACTTTTACAAAGTACTGCCATGCTGTTCTCCATTATGGAAACAGGAGTGTGCACGCCCACCAATAATGCATAAGGGTTCAAGTTCCTCCATATCTTTCCAAAAGTTATGATATGATTTCTATTTTTATTTTATTTTATCTTTAGATTTTATTTATTTATTTGACAGAGAGAGAGAGAGTACAAGCAGGGAGAGCAGTAGCACAATGAGAGAGAGGGAGAAGCAGACTCCCTGCTGAGCAAGGAGCCCGATGCGGGGCTCGATCCCAGAACCCTGAGATCATGACCTGAGCCGGAGGAAAATGCTTAACCGACTGAGCCACTCAGATGCCCCATGATTTTAATTTTTTTAAAATGATTTATTTATTTTAGAGAAAGAGAGAGAGAGCATGTGCAAGCAGGGGAGGGGACAGAGAGAGAGGGAAAGAGAAACTCAAGCAGATTGCCCACTGAATGTGGAGTGGGATTCAGGACTCAGGGCTCAATCCTACAACCCTGAGATAGATCAACACCTGAGCTAAAACCAAGAGTTGGCCACTCATCTGACTGAACCACCCAGGTGCCCCCCCAAAATAATTACTTGATTTTCAAATTTTGGACTTTGGGATGGTGAAAAAGTGGGATCTAACTAATATTTAAATTTACTAATCTTACTAATCTTACTGATCTTACTAATATTTAAGTTTACTTACTAATATTTAAATGTAATTGCTAATACAGTTGACTCTCTGTTTATGTATATTAGCTTTTTGGATTTCCCCTTCTGTGAATTACCTACTTATAGCCTTTTTCCATTTTTTTTTAAGATTTTATTTATTTTATTAGTTAGAGAGAGAGAGAGAGTGAGCACAGGCAGACAGAGAGGCAGGCAGAGGCAGAGGGAGAAGCAGGCTCCCTGCCGAGCAAGGAGCCTGATGTGGGACTCGATCCCAGGATGCCAGGATCATGACCTGAGCCGAAGGCAGCCGCTTAACCAATTGAGCCACCCAGGCGTCCCATCCCTTTTCCATTTTTTATATTTGGGGTCCCATCTTGTGTTTATTTGTGAAAATTGCTTATATATTCTAGATAACAATTCATTTATTAAACATCGAAAACAACTTTATCCTCTCTCCTACCCATTTGCTATTTTGTCTACAATGTCATTCATAGAATAGAAATACTGTCCTTGAATACAAAAAATATATTTAAAAAATATCTTTTTAAAAAAAGATTTATATATTTATTTATTTTAGAGGGAGAGAAAGAGGGGGAGAGAGCACAAAACTCAAGCAGACTCTGCACTGAGCATGTACCCTGTTCTGGGGCTCGATCTCACGACTGTGAGATCACAACCTGAGCCCAAACCAAGAGTCAGTTGCTTAACTGACTGCAACACCCAGGCCCTCCTGCCCCAAAATATTTTTATATTATGACTTGTGTGTTTAGGGTCTTATTTAAGAAGTTCTCCTTCATCCTCTATCACAAAATTGTTCTCTTATATTCAAAAATTATATTTGTAGTTTCACCTTTCATATTTGGGTCTTTAATTCATCCAGAGATTTTGTGGCATATATTCAAGTCAGAGATCTAAAAGCTTTTTTTCCCCAGTATAGCAATGCAGTTTCCAAATAAAATCTATTCTATTTAAAAATCCACTGTTTTTTCACTGGTTTGTGGTGGCATTATCTCATATATCATGTTTCTGTTTGTACATGAATATATGTTTGAGCTCCTTAGTGTTTTATCCAGAGTTCTATTTTCCTGTTCCTTCCTTTGTACCACCTATTATAATTATTTCTTTTGTTCTCAAAATTGACTTAGCCACCTATGAACCCCTGTTTTCCTATAAAGTATTAAAATATTTGTCCATTTCCTTAAAATCCTGCTGAGATATTATTTAAAATTGCTGTGAGTGTATATATTAATTGAGTTAAAATTGGCATCTTTATAACATTAAATCACTCTATCCATGAGAAATGGTATCTCTCTCTATTTTTCTCATTTTCAAAATTATCCTTTATCTCTTGTAATGGAGTTTTAAGTTTCTCCTCCAAGATCTTGTGTGCTCTTTGTTAGTGTAATTCCTAGATATTTGATTATTTCCATTACTGCCATAGTTCCCTATTTGAAATTTAACAGAGCTATGGCCAGCCTGCAAGTAAGAGAGAAATTGACAGGCTCAGAGGGCAAGAATTTGTTTTCTCTTCAAAGAAGGTACATCATTCCTTGCTAACCAAATCAAAACAAGTCAGATGGAATTTCCAGAACAAGGGCTTGCAAGGGTTTCCTCCCACCTAGCAACTTTGGATTAGTCTGGAAAACAACATTAAATTCAAGCTTTCAGATCTTCTTATCTCAACAATAAAAATATTAAAAGAAAAAGTAGAATTCACATTCCCTTGATAATAAGAAAGGTTGGGCTCAATTTTCCTTTTAGCTTTTCTCATATTCAGATAATTTGAGAAGAGATAATAACTTATCAAGAGTTACTTTGGCTCTGCAATCTTTGTTGTTGTTGTTGTTACTAGTTCTTTTCTTTGGCTAGAGCCAAGTGGGGTGTGAGGACTGCTACCACGGTCTCCTTCCCCTCTCTGCTGTAGTTCCTTAAGAGAACTTAAAGCTTAAAAAAACCCTCCTCCACCCCCACCCCATTTCCTCATCCCTTGGGCTTCTCTCTCTACATGTCCTTACGTCTTTTCCCAGGCTACATCCCCCTGGGACCGAAGCTCTTTTTTATTCAGCTCCCACTCATTGTTAGACTGCTTGCAAGTCTCTCCAGGCTCCCTATTCCCAGGCTGGGACCTTACACATATATGGGTCACTGTGATTCTGGGGTCCATTTTGTCATCATCCTTTTCTTGATTCCACTAGGCTCAATCACTTCCAGCAGCCTCTTTCTTCCTTTCTGCATCCTTGTTATAGACACCCATTAATCCCTTTCATTCATAGCATAATTATTGAGTACCTATTAGATGTCAGACACCTTGTGCCCACTGTATACCTATGAACTCAGGTCCTGCCTTACCTTTACTTACTGGTGTCATGAGAGAAGGGAAATTTCAGAGAGTTACTAGGTAAAGAGCTCCCCACTCCTCCAGTTGATGTACACCAAGTTGGACTACATTCTGGGTTTTTTGGGTTTGCATCCCGCAGGGACAGCATAGTATAAGTGAGTATGTGGCGCTGAGGGGGAAGGGGCATAAATTAGATTCTACATAGCGCCAAACTACTGGGTGGAGAGTATGGCCACAGATCAGCCTTTCAGTCCAAACATGGAGTTCTAGCATGTTCTGCCATTCTGCTTCATGCCTGTTCCTTCCCTTTGCAGGCTGTTGACAAGGTTTGTGGGGAGCCAGAGTTCTTGGGATGCATTTGTAACCCTTTTTGCTACATGTAGTCCTTATTCACTCTAGGAAGAAGGTGGAGGGCAGTCAGGAAGAGGGTGCCTTAAACCATTTTAGTCATTGACAACTTTCAGTACCCTGACAGTTCTGGGATAGTTCAAACATTTTCCCTTAGACAGGGACTCAGGCTGGCAAACATATTCCAACTACTTGGGATTGTGGGCTTGGGAATGGGTAGAAGTGGTCAGTATAAAACAGGAGGGCTCTGGGCATGCCTGTCATGACTTGTGGCTCAGAGTCCTGTGAAAAGCAGAGAGTATTCTCCAATATTCCCTGGAATGTGGTGCAGCGTTTCACGTGGCTTGACTAGCCACCAACAAAGAGTACAAGCCAGTCTTACTTTATGAAAGAAGTGGTAGCTAGCACTTAGTCGTCATGATTATGATAACTATAACACAAAAGCAAACTTGCATGTCCTTGGACAAGTTACTTAACCTCTTTGTGCTTCATTGTTCTTCTCATCTGTAACTTGGAAAGAATAATAATATTTGCTCCATTTGGTAATTTTGAGGATAAAATAATTCAGCTACAATAGGATCTTGATAAATTCTAGGATTTTGATAAATTCAACTACTCTAGGATTTTGATAAACTCCTGCCTCACGTTGAGTTCTTTCATCTGTTTCGAGTTATCTTTGTGTATGGTGTAAGAGAATGGTTGAGTTTCATTCTTCTATACATAGCTGGTTGATTTTCCCAGCACTATTCCACTGGATATTTTTCCCTGATTTGTCAAAGATTAGTTGACCATAGAGTTTCGGGTTCATATCTGGTCTCTATTCTGTTCCATTGGTCTATGTGTCTGTTTTTATGCCAGTACCATGCTGTCTTGGTGATCATAGCTTTGTAATATAGCTTGAAATCAGGCAACATGATGCCCCCAGTTTTGTTTTTCTTTTTCAACATTTCCTTGGCAATTCAGGGTCTTTTCTGGTTCCATACAAATTTTAGGATTTTTTTTTTGTTTGTTTGTTTTGTTTTTGAATTTTAGGATTTTTTGTTCAAGCACTTTGAAAAATGCCAGTGGAATTTTGATTGGAATGGCATTCAAAGTACAGATTGTTTTGGGCAGTGAGAGACTATGGATTCTGAGAAACAAGCTGAGGGTTTTGGAGGGGAGGGGGTAGGGAGTTGGGTGAGCCTGGTGGTGGGTATTAAGGAGGGCACGTATTACATGGAGCATTGGGTGTGGTGCATAAACAATGAATCTTGGATCACTGAAAAAATAAAAAAAAACCCCAAAACAATAGTAACTACTTACAGAAATGTCTGAATTTGTCAGTTGTTTAAAATACTAGATCTAAGAAACTAGATTTAAGAGACAAAGTAAATTAACAAACAAAGAAAAAAGAGAGAGACAGAAAAACCCAGACTCTGAAATGCAGAGAGCAAATCAGAGGGCAGGTGGGTGGTGGGTTCCGATGGGTGAAATAGATAAAGGGGATTAAGGATGCATTTATCTTTATGAACACAGAGAAATGTACAGAGGGCTGAATCACTATATCACACACCTGGAAGTTCTATAACACTGTTAATTTTACTTCAATAAAAATATAATGAAATACTAGGTCTGAACTTGACAATATCATTGTGAAGTATCTTTAAGATCGAGGTTCAGAGGGGCTAAATGACTTGCCTGGCCAGTGACTGGTAGGATGTCGGCTCATGTTCTAGGCCTCAGCTCTTTCAACTTTGCCACACATCTAGACTCTGTGGTTCTGGTGACTTCTATGCATTTCTCACCCTCTGGGAGTCCCTTCCAGTCCACTGTGCCTGGAGCCACCTCTCTGAACATCAATGTCAGGCCAGCAGCAGGCAAGGAGTCAGAGAAGACCTACCTCTTCTATTTCACCTTGACAGCTGTCCCCCTTCCAGCCACTTTGTCCCTTCAGAGGGGAGTCCCAGGGGTCATTAGGGGCAGGTGTTCAGAGAGGGTAGGGCCTTCCAGGAAGTCACTAGCAGAAAAAGCAGCCCCTAACACCTGTGAGAACAAGGATGGTGAAGTGAGACCCATAACCTTGAAAATGGTGGCATTTGCCTGGTCCCTTTGGCATCCTGAGCTGTACCACTAGTTGAACAGCCACTAATTTGATTCATAGGAGAGATCTGACCCTATCAACAAGCTCTTGCCGGCCTGGGTATCTCTTATTTACAGAAAGTTTATGGAGCCTTTTACATTTTTTCCCATCTGTTTAGGAACTCGAATTCCTTTTTTCCACTTGGTCCCTGGTGACCAAGGTCCCAACAGCGAAGACACCCCCCACCCCACTGCACTGCTTTGCCTAACCTATTAGTGAGCTGGAGCTGGCAGGAGGAGGGGGGGACAGGGGGCCGTTTATTTGATTGTCGTATCATTTATGTGGCTGTGACTTCCAATGCTATTATCTTTGTTTAGCACAAATGGAGAGCAGTTAGCGCTCCTGGTAATCTATCTCGGAATCAAAAAGCTATGGAGACAGAGACAGCCTCCTCTCCAAGCCTTTATCTCCTTCCACCATCATTTTCCCAGCTGGGAGCAGGCGACGACCCTGCTTCCAATATGCTGCTCAATGATTTTAGATGATTGATCTTTCTAAAGTGCTTTTCCGCTTCTTGCCACACAGACGCGGATAGATTAAGCAATTATGGATTATTTCAACATCAAATGGCCCAAGACAATTAGCCAGAAGAGAAGCAAAGAAGTGGTCCTGCTGGCTTTTGGGGAGGGGAAGGTTTTCGGAGGAGTTAAAGGTGGAAGCTAGGATAGATTTGCCCGTTGGGGTGGAAAGAGGAGGATACGGGGCTCAGCTGATCCAAAGAGGAAGAAAACAATGTATATGTGTATTTTTACAGTGGCAGCGGTAGCATTTTTTTAATTGTATGATGGCATACAGAACCCTCACTTTTCTTCAAATCAAACTCACACTTCCAAATAGCATTCCTTTAAGGGAGACTGGATTGCTGATGTTTCTTGGAGGGGAAAAAAAAGTTGCAAGAGGGAGAGACTGAGTAGTGCATGTAATAAAAGACAATAGATGAGACAGTCTCTGAATGGATCTCCAGGCTCTAAATCACTCCCCAGGCCCGGCTGCTGCCGCGCAGACTCCCCCAGCAGGGCCTTCGTGGTTTATGGTGTCGGCGTCTCTCCGGGGAGTGAATTACAGCCTTGCAGGCAGTGGGCGGCTATCTGTTATCCTACATGTAAACAGGTATTCAAATCCGGACTCCGGAACCTTCGCCTTGGCGTTTAATCATCCCGGTAATCTAACCCCCGTCCCCCGCCAAGGTCGCTGTTTGGATTGCGTGACTTTCAGACTCTTCTCTGGCACTGAAGTCAGGAGCAGCCGGGCTGACAGCCGCCCAACTCATCAACCGGGCTGACAGGCCCAAAAATTAACTTTGATATTTTGTGTGGAATAATTCAGTGGCA
Organism: Taxidea taxus jeffersonii; assembly: GCA_003697995.1. Taxonomy (NCBI): domain Eukaryota; kingdom Metazoa; phylum Chordata; class Mammalia; order Carnivora; family Mustelidae; genus Taxidea; species Taxidea taxus. The sequence goes on from RCUC01151297.1 coordinate 36,600, forward strand.
ATTGGGCCAGATGATGTTCTGTAACCTAAATTCAATTTCCATCACCGGGAAGCATCACAGAGCTAGTCACCCGCTTGCCAAGAGCACCTAGCAATCTAGGAGTCCGCACGCCCGTGTGTCTACGCTGTGAACCAGTCAGTGCTCTTCGTACGTGAGAGATTCATGCGCACACGGTGGATTTGCATGGGCAGCCATTGCTTATTTGGGGATGGTTATCTGGGCCCTGTCCTTTCTTGCCTCCTTTCCTGTGTGCGTTTAATTCTCTCCTTTCCCTGTGGTGAGGGGCAGACGGGCAGGGGAGGGGTGTTGGAGAGGGAGGGGAAGTGTAAAACATGCCATTATGCTCCTTAGCAGTTCTCAAAAAAGCCTGGAGATGAAGGGAGACGTAGCTCTAACGTGAAGTTTGGGCCTCCCTGATGGCTTTTGTGAGATTTGGCCCCCCCCCCTTGCCCCCCCCCCCCCCGCCGCCCCCGGCCCAGGCAGGGTAGGACAGTGGGTGACGCACAATCAACCAACATGGTTAGTTAAGAGTGGAATCCTGGCTGGATCTCTTCCCAGATGTGTGGCCTCCTTGGCTCCCTTCATCCCTGAAGCCTCAGTTTCTCTGTTTGGGGAAACATGAGGAAAATCATTCTCCCAGGACTTGGCCCAGAGGAGGAATTCGACAACAGCTGTCCCGGTCAGAAAACAGAACACTTTGGAGTGTGCTGCCCTCTAGCCCTTGGCCCTTTGGAGGTGCTCCCCTGCTGATTTATCCTCCCAGGGGCAGATGCCTCCTTCTAGTCCCTGGAGATCCGTGCTTCTCTGAAGGGAAGAAGTGGTGAGGTTAGAGAGTAAACCCTCCCAAAGTAGTCACCGAATCATGGGCGTCAGAACTAGAGGTCAAATACGTGCATGTGGGCATTTGCCAGCACGACAGCCTGAGACTTGGCCAGCGCAAGTAACCTGCTTACTGCCACAGGGCTGCAGAGCCCAGATCGCCAACATATCCTGTCTGGTCCCATTCACAGTGTGGAGCCATCGCCCCTCCTCCCTCTCAGCGAGGGGGATGGAGATCTGACCTTAGGGCTGGGCCACCGGACCGACAATGGGATTGGTTAAGCTTCTTCTAGATGAGGTCCAACCCAGAGCCTTTTGGCCAAATTCTGCTCATTTGAATGTGGTGCCTCTGCGAGTTTTGTGACAGTCCCTTCATCACCGTTGACTTAGGCGCCACGGTGGAAAATGCATTCTTTGCTTTGTAGTCCGGTGAGGTTGCGGGAGGGGGCGGGTTCCAGAAGGAGAAGAGGAGAGAGAGGACAAGAATAAGAGGTCATGTCCAGGTATCAACACACTGCACCTGGTCTGACTTCCGTGGAGCCAGGATATTGTCCCTCTCCTTGCTGCTGTCTGACCCCAGCTCCAGTGCTCTCGTCTGTGACATCTTGCTGCCACCAAAAGCAGATTCTGACTGGATTTACATGCATAATCCAGAGTCTAGGTCACCAATTAACGTCTCTTCCTGGTGAGGCCCAACACGGAAATGTGAATCCGGCGGGCCTTGGCAGTGCACGGGAGGCTATTTGCCAGACGTCTGGATCTTATTTGTTCCCTCCCGTCTCCCCAGGCGATGCTCGTGTTCATTTAAATACAGACATGACCACGTTTGTTAAGGACCATGTATTTTTTTTCCTCTTTAAATAGAAATGCCATGTGTGTGATGTTTTCTTTGAAAAGGAAAGCCCAGGGATCGTCTGCATCAGGTTATGAAATGTTCCCAGGGTCCACTCCTGGCTCTAAGCAAGTTGAGTATACATCACCTCGTTTAATTCAGCAATATCATCAATGTCAGTGCGTATCCACCGGCTGTTGGCTATTGGTCATCCGGACCTGACACAAACTCAATAAATACTCCATAACCCCTGACAGCCGCTAGCAGATTAGCCTGAAATGAGCGATTGCCCAGCCAACACCTGCTGAACCAAATCAGCCCCGTGACGGATGGGCCTGTACTGAGCTCTGACCACGAGTGAGATCAGTGGAAGAATGATTTTATACTTTAAGAAAAGAATTAGAGATGGTGGTGGCTGGAGTGATTGGAAAGCTTTCAGAGAGGGCCGTTTTTCTTCTCTTTCTTCCTCTTCTCCCGACAGATCCCCTGCTGCAGCTCCCCTCCTGCACCCGAGTCCATTACGCGTTCTAGGTTCCTGGGCCCATGGGAGGAACCAAATTGGGGGAGCCGGACACAGCCGAAGCCAGAGCGGGGAGCTGCTTTTGGGTGCATGCAGAACGTCGGAGAGGCCACACAGAGGGGATGCAGGAACCACCTCAGGGCCATTTTAGGAGCGGCCATCTGGTCCCACGGCGCAGCGCGATGGCCATCCGGGGCTGGGCAGGGGGCCGGGGGCGTGTGCATACCTGAAGGGCCAGCTGAGGCTAAGGAACACCGGGGTTGGTGGGGGGGGGGCTCAGCCTAAGTCTAAACTCTGGGGCTTCCTCACGCCTTGTAGCAAGCATTAGTGGTGACTTTCAATCTTCAGAGGCTGCTCCCACTTGTATTGTCTAGATTCGGAGGAACTAGGCTTGGCGAACAAACAAAAATGTAAAAAATCCAAACCCTTTGTTGGGAGTTCTTGCTCTTTCGCTTAATAGATGGGAGACTCTGACATTGGAGTCAGCTGGACAATCTTGGGAGCCTCAGTCTACTTACGTGTCAAATGACGATCACCCGGTCTACCCTTTCTTCTGCTTCCTCAAAAAGTGACTTTTCAATTAAGCCAGACTTCGGTACTCAGAACGTTTGTACTAGTCTCCTGTAAACTCTTATTTTTCTGATTGGAGAAGAGTTTGGCTTTGTGACATCGGCCTGCACTGAGGGATGTTTAAAAAAAAAAAACAGACCTGTGCAGCTCCCTGCTGTGTTTACAGAAGGGCTGTTCCGAGGATGTTATTCACTAAATCACAGGACTCTTTCCACGTGGGCTTAGGGGAGGCCTTTCTGTTTGGTTTCACTTCCAGGAACTGTTATGTTTATCTGGAACAACTGTTTGGATTTTACGTTATGAACTCTGAATTGTCGAAACGGTCCCATTTTCTTCTGTGTTGGCGACTAGAAAACGCGGAGCCAAGTTAGTGGCTTATCTCTCACCAGTGTGTTGGATTCCGTAGCGTGTCTCTGCTTTGATACTCGTCTCATCTGCTACTCAAGTATATGTATATATATATATATATACATATATATATTTGCCTCAATTCTCTTGTTTTAAATGTACTTTATTTTGTGGAATGATGTGTGGGTTTTTTCTAAGGTACCTTCTGTCATGTGTTGGTGCTAGGTGGGGATTTTAAGTAAATTGAGACACTGCCTGGGGCCGAGACAGTGCTCCTGGACTTCTCTCCCACGGGCTGGGACAGGTGGGGTGAGCATAAGGGTCCTCAGTGGCAGCCAGAATGCAAGCATGGCTTTCAGATATATGAAAGGGAAGGGTAAGTTTTTGCCCCCAGAGTCCCTGTTAAGTAAGAGGCAACTGGTTCTGGTGAGGCCAGGAGCATAGACTAGTTGGCCTCCGGCAGCCGGGGCCCGGAGAGGGAGACGCTGAGGGCCTCCTGCCATGTCCGTCAGGCCTGAGGAACTGGCCTGTTAGGGTGGAAGCTGGCCCAGGTAACAGAGAAGGGAAAGCTTTGCAGAGGTGGTTCACACTCCCCCCATCTCCTGTCCTGGAGGAGCAGCAAGCCCACAGAAGGCCCCCAGGCGGCTAGCACTCACGCTTGCTTACCCCCTGCTTAATGGAGCCTGTGAGACTCCTTAGCTGTCTGCTCCTGCTTACAAACTTGGCAGCTCTTAGTGATTCTTGGTGGGCCACCCCAAGCCCTTTCTGCCTCCAAAGCTTCCAGAGTTTTCTGTTGTCCTCGAAGGTCGGTTCCTGCCCCTCAGTGTTCTCATTCCTTTTCCTGCGTGGGTCACCAGGCCCATGTTCCTTTCCCTCTTTACTCTCATCTCGGTATCTGAACATTAAAAACAGCCTCTGGGCTTTATTTAGCTCAACAAAGTCAGTCTCAGCCTCAGCCCTTCTTGGAGCTCCCAGATGGCATCTCTGCTGATTTGTGCTCCAGAATAAGTCAGTGGGCCTCCGCCCTGGCTGCACATTAGCATTGTGGGGCGGTAGGGGGGAGCTCTGGAACAAAGACTCATACCCCTGCCACCCCACACCAACTGGAACCCATTCTCGGGGATGGGGGAGTGGCCCTGTGCATCTGGAGCTTTCCTCAGAGGCTGAGGGATAGGGGAGGGGTTCAAGCAGGGGGCAAGTAGAGGTTTGGTTAAACCTCTCAGACTTTGGAGAGATGCTTATGTCATGAATGAGAGCCGAAGGCCTGCTGATCGTCGATAGCTGTCAGCTACTTCCGCGTCCCGGCTCTGGGCGCCTTGTGGAGTGGGAGGCGGGAGGTGGAAGGGACAGCAGAAGAGAAGGCGAGGAGAGGAGCAGCCATGTGTCTGGCAAGATCTCTCCGTGACCCTCATTCCTGAGAGGGCTGGGATGTGCCGTGCCCCGGGTGGGCATTACGGGAGAGAGGCTCTACCCCACGCTGCTGCGGGCATACAGCAATCCCCGCAGCGAGGTGGACAGTGGGCTGGTGTTGGGAAGATGGGGGCACCTTCAGAACATTATGAGCTGCTGGAAAGGTTACGGGAGGTTGTTTTCCTTCCCCAGCCCCGTGACGGCAGCCTTTGCAGGCACAGTGTACTGTCTCATTTATCTTGCACTGTCACGGGAGGACAGCGTTCCACTTAAGTGAATTTTCCTGAAATCCCAAGCTTGTTCTTTTTCAACCCCAATTTAATTTACTTTAGGTATTCTGGATAGAAGGCTTTCTAAAATGTATTCTACACCTTCTTAACTTTTGAGAAATGCCAAGAGACTTTAACCCGTTCTCGATGACCCTGCCTAATTTCTATGACCATCCAACACACACACACACACACACACACACACACACACACACACACACCGTTGTGCTCACTCTTAGCTTTGTCCATTCGCTCTGCTACCAGCTGTCAGCTGTCAGTTCTCATCCCTGCTATTGAGCTGTCTCGAATGCCTCCCTCTTTCTTCCCTAGGACATCTTATATATGCTACATCCAATTTGCAGGGACGGGGAAACCAAATATCTGGGATTGGTAGACTTTTATGTTAAGCAAGAGTGAAGAGGCTTTGTCTGAGCCCCTTGGTCCTTCTAAGAAGTGCAGTCCATGCATTTGGGATAAGACTGTGCAATAGTTATTTTAGGCGTCCAGGCTTCCTCTGCATGCACACACTGGAAGTTACTAGAAGTCAGACCTTAAGGTAAGTGGGGGTGATGCCATGGTGGCTTTGAAGAACAGTGTAAGTATTTTCCCCTGACTGTTCATTTTCAGGAATGTCATGTGTCTTATCCAACTACCCGGGTCCCTGCACTGGATGTTATTGCCTTCACCTGCCAGATGACCTGTCACTAGGTTTTTTTGTCCACAGGTTTCATGAGTCTGGACTTTGTCTGACAAAGGACCCTCCCATCTGGAAAGAAATGAAGATCAAAAGTCCCTTCAGGAATATGTCCAGGTCTTCAGGCTCTGAGAAAGGGCCCCAGTTTGAAGAGCTGTCAGACTCAGACAGATGCAGTGACATTTGGAAAGTAATTTGAATTACCAGAGGACCATGGATATTGGATAGTTGGCAAAAATGTCTCCCCCACACCTGCTGTCAGCACCAATCAACCACTGGTCAGGCTTCCTCTAGAGAGGAGCGTTGCCCTCACCTGCGTTTTGGTGTCTTACAGAGTTCTATCATTTGAGCTGGCAGCCTGGGTGTGTTGCTGGCGAGAAATAATGGTCTGTGACTGGGATCATCCGCAGGGAAGATTCTGGGGTTTAGAAAGTTCCGCTCTGGTGTTCTGCGCTTGCCAGAGAAGACGGGGGCTTGAGTACTTCCTCCGTGATCACCACCGTCACTGGGAGCTACCCGTCATGGCCACATGTGGGCACTACCCTCCAGCCATCCTATAAGAAGGGTGTCGTAAGTCCTGTTTTAAAGATCAGAAACAGGGGCACTTGAGTGGCTCAGTCATTAAGCGTCTGCCTTCAGCTCAGGTCATGATCCCAGGGTCCTGGGATCGAGCCCCACACCAGGCTGCCTGCTTGGCGGGATGTCTGCCTCTCCCTCTCCCACTCCCCCTGCTTGTGTTCCCTCTCTTGCTCTGTCTCTGTCAAATAAATAAATAAATAAAATCTTAAAAAAAAAAAAAGATCAGAAACAGGCAGTTGGAAAGTGGTGGAGCTGAGATTAGAACCTGGGTTTGCTGGTCAAACTCATGACGTTGGCTTCCTCTCTTGACACTGGATCTGGCTGCTCTTCTCTCTATCCTTGGTCTTCTTAGAGGCCCTCGCCTCACAAGTACCTTTTTTCTGGAAGCACAAGGAGAGAGAATCAGGAGCTTGGTGTAATGATGACCGGCTCCAGAAGGCAGAGATCAAGGCCAGGATTCAAGGGCACTGACACTGCCCTCCCGTCCACAATCACTATTGCTCTTCTCCTCTGGGCTGCCTGAAATCCCCAAAGTGGAGTTTGAATCCTTTAGCTTTAAGGTTTTTTCCCCCCTAAGATGCAAGGATATAAATAACTCTGGAAAGGTACGACTTTAAGCTGTTACCACTTATTTGCAACTTTAGAAAAACAAGTTTCACGTTTTTTTCTGGAGAGGAGATTTTTCTTGGAAAGGGGGTATATGGAAAGTGTGAGCTGTACGGGTTTAGGTTAACCCACGGAGGGGTGGAAAAGGGTACAGAGCAGCATGCTGGGGGCACTAAGATCAAGTTCATCCCCCCGCAGCTTTCTCAGGACTTATTTGGGGGACAATGCTGAGGTTAGAGAGCAGAAGCTACCCTGAAAAATAAGCACTTGTCACGTCCTACCCGCAGCACAGAAGACACCCGTCATGGGTGTAGTGTTGGGGGCCAAACACTACATTGGTGATTTGGAAGCCCTAAACACTAATCATGACAGTGTCATCTTGTGTCACGTCCTATTTCCTGGACCAGTCACCGTCTATTCCAAACTTAAAGAAATCTTCCAATACTTAACAGCACCTGACACAAAGTCAGGACTCAATAATGTTTGTTCAGTATGAAACATTCTGCCCCAGATCCACATTTGCACAAGGGATGGAGGGGATCCTGTGTGCACTCCACACAGTGCCCTCCACACAGGGCTGGAAGGAGGAAAGGACTCTGTGATGACACACGTCCGTGTCAGAAGATAGAGTCACCTGCCTCCGATGAGAGAGCTAGGTTGGCTCCTCTGCATGCCTCATGCTCCACATCAAGAAACCTGTTTTTATTTCTACCTATTTCTACCTGGTAAATAAGAAGAAATGGAATGACTTCCAGGCCTCAGGACATAGTGTTGTCCAAAAATCACATGTCTTCTTCTTCACCACCAGGCTGTACCAGTGCCGGGCACCCAAACTCCTCCTGCTGACTTTTCAGCCTCCGTTCCTGATCAGTCCTCCACCCACTTTCCTCTCTCATCTGCCCCTCGCTGGCCCTGGACGCCTGTGTCCTAGTTGCTCTAGTCTTTTGACTATTATGGAACACATAACCCGCATTTGCCTCGCTTCCTCTTTGCCGAAGCAGTCCCCCCTGGCTGGGAAAGGCTTTGTTGAGACCCTTGTTTGAGTCCTGACCCGATGATGGAGTTCGTTTTCTGAAATCTTGTGGCCCTTGCGGTAGGAGCCAGTCACCTAGTCCTCTATAATTTGCTTCTTTGGTTGGATTACTTAGTGGGAAAGATGCACATGTTCAGTGTTTTATCTAAAGGACTTAGCATGGGGCTGGCCCCCAGAAATTGCACAATAATGATGCGATGATAGCAGTGTTTCCAAGTCAGTAGCTCCTAATAATCTAGGAGTTATTTGCATGCGCCTTGTGAAACACAGGCTTTCTGGTCAACTATGCTTGGCAAGTGCTAAGTTAAATGAAATATGTTTCCTTTCTGCAGAACTTTTCAGAATCTGTATAATATGCAGAACTTCCTACTTATTTACTTGACCATGGGGCCTTTCCTATGGGTCTATTAACCTCTGTATACACTATGAGTGTTGTGTTGGAGATCAGTTTGTACAAGCTTGCCAGAACCAATTGTTGAATTTCCAGGAATTTTTTCAACCTGGTAGATGTCATATTGGTACCTTGAAATTGGCCCATAGCGGGGACATTTACACCATGGAAATTACTAAATGCTACAAATCAAGGCTCTTTACTCTCAAGGAGCCAGTCATTAAAGATTAATCAGCATTCTAAGGACATGAGACCTGCAAAGAACAACCTGGGAAATGTTGGGTTATAGGGACCCAGAAGAGAAGGTAGTGGCAGGGGGAGAGAAAAAGCAAGAGAAAGGAACAATTAATCTGGCAGCCAGAAGGTTCTAGGATCCTTCTAAGAGCTCTCCCAGGCGAGAGGCACGCAGCATTGCTGGTGGGCCACAGAGGTGGTAATGAAGATGATCAGATCTAACAAATGTGTGCGTCTCGCTCCAACTTAATTTGTTCCTTACTGGCTTACAGAGCTTGCTGCCAATTAACCAATTAGTAGTTAATTTAATTTCTTTATCAGGGTTATAGCAGAAGGTTTGCTGATTTGAGTGTGAGGCATGCCAGGGCAGGTGCAAGCGTGCTTCTGCATCTGATAGTGACAGGCTGGCTTGCCTGGGGCCATGTATTCTCAGGGAGAGAAAAGCTAGACTGTCCATCCCCAATATGCCACCAGCTGGCTGAATGACCCTGGCCATGCACTTATCCTCTCTGGGCTGAGTTCTTCAGCTGCAAAATGAGGGGTTGAACTTGATGAGCATTTAGGGCCCTTTCTGAGTTAGGGCTCTGAGTAAGTGACTTTCTCTGTTACTTTCTCTGTTACTCTTACTGCCGTTGTCCCAAGGGAGACAGACAAGTCCCCAGCCCAATTTTCTGAGACGTCAGCTTCCATAGGGCCCACACACAGCTCAGACACCATAGTCTGTGGCCTTGGGAAGGCGAGTTTCTCCTGCAGGCAGGTGCCCGAGTTTATCCTTTGGTGACTAAGAGAACCCAACCCTTAAGACTTTGATTTCTTCCTTCAGAAATGGAGAAAATACCATCCTCTCTTCACTGCAGGTAAGACCTTCTTTAAGTAACCCTACCAGATTCAAAGCAAATGAGACTGGGAATTGATTATCTACTTTATGAATGGATCATTCATTCTGGAAAATGATGCTTGAAAAAGACATTTTCCTTAGCAAAATTAAAATACTAGGCAATTTGGAATTCACTGCTGAGGGCTCCTCCTCTCTGATTACCTACCTGATTGCTGCCAGTGGAGGTCCACCTTCTTTCCCTTCTGACTGCTCTCCTCCAGGTTCATTACCACTCCCTCGCGCCTGTTAGAGCTCCTGACCCGTCTCTCCTCAGCCAGTCCTCACGTCCAGGTCACCTTATGCAGGGCCTTGCATCATGTATACATTTATATTTAGCAACTCCCAAATCACAGCCCTCCCTCCCATGACTTTATTACTTCTACCTACCTTTGGACTCTCTCGATATCCTGATTTGAGGGTTGAGAAAAGTTCTAAATCAAGAAGTTGGACTATTCAATATGGGGCTCTGGTAACAGAGTAGAAAGAATTCTGAAAGCATCAGAAGCGGTCACTGGTGAGTTCAAGGGCTGGGTAGAGAAGGGCAGCTTGCCTGGTGTTCAGCTGCACACAAATAGGCAAAGGTAAAGAATGCTACCTTACGAGATAATTCTGCAAAGCCAAAATTCTTTTTCATACAAAAAAAAAATAATCACACCCTTGTAAACCCCTTTGGGACCCAGATTCTCTTAAAGCAAGGGCACTGCAAGTATCCCTTTGTCCTTCTCAATTCACAGATGCTCTGATGTGTTGTTGTTTTGGTAGGTATTCCTTTTCTAACAGTTTTACTGAGATATAATTCACATACTGTATATAATGTACCCATTTAAAGTGTACACAATGTTTTTCAATGTATTCAAAAGTTGTAAAACCATCACAACTATTTTACGACACTTTCATCACCTCCAAAAGAATCTAAAACCCATTAGCGGTCACTTCCCATTCTATCCTCCCTACCCCACCAGTCCTTGGCAGCCAACCAGTCTATTTTCCTTCTCTGTAGACTTGCCTATTCTGATATTTCACCGAAACAGAATCACATGTGTCATTTGTTACTGACTTCCTTTGCTTAGCCTAATATAGCCAAGGTTACAGAATGGATCGGGACTTAATTTTTTTTTTATTGCTGAATAATGCTCCATTATATGGATATATCACTTTCTTAAATCTATTCATCAGTTGATGGACATTGGGTTGTTTCTATTTTGGGCTATTATGAATAATACTGCTGTCAACTTCATGTACAAGTCTTTGTGTAGATATATTTCAGTTGCTCCTGGGTATATATCTAAGAATTGCTCCGTTATATACTATGTTTAATGTTTCCAAGAAGTACCAAACTCTTTTCCATAATCCTGCCTCGTTTTGCTTTCCTACTAGTAACCTGTGAGAGTTCCAATTTCACCCCATGCTTACCAACACTTGTTATTATCTTCTTTTTGATTATAGCCATCCTGCTGGTATAAGGTAGTATCTCACTGTGTTTTTGAGATGAAAATCCCTAATGACTAACGATGGTTGAGTTCTTTTTGTGTGCTTATTGGCCATTTGTTTATCCTCTTTTGATGGATGCTTATTGAAATGCTTTACTCATTTTATTTTATTTTTTTGTTTTTTTTTTTTAAAGATTTTATTTACTTATTTGACAGAGATCACAAGTAGGTAGAGAGAGAGAGGAGGAAGCAGGCTCCCTGACGAGCAGAGAGCCCGATGTGGGACTCGATCTCAGGACCCTGAGGTCATGACCTGAGCCGAAGGCAGAGGCCTAACCCACTGAGCCACACAGGCACCCTTTACTCATTTAAAACTGGATTTTTTGTCTTTTTAATTTTGAGTGGTAAGAGGACACAGGTCTATAATCAGATGCATGATTTATGAATATATATACATATATATATTTGCTATGTGGGTTCTTTTTTATTTTCTTGATTGTATCATTTGTAGCACAAAAATTTTTTCTTTATTGCTTCATATTTTGGTGTCATATCTGAGAAATCAATGCCTACCTAATTTAAGGGCATGAAGATTGACTCTTATGTTTTCTTTTCAAGGTTTTATAGTTTCATCCCTACATTAAAGTCTATGGTTCATTTTGAGTTAATTTTTGTGTATCATGTGAGGTAGGGTTCCATCTTCACTCTTTTGGATATCCACATCCAGTTGTCCTTGCATCAAAGGACAGTTGAAAACACTATTCTTTCTCCGCTGAAATACCTTTACACCCTTGTTGAAAATCAGTTGACCGTAAATGTAAGGGCTTATTTCTAGATTTTCAATTCTAGGCCATTTATCTGTATGTCTGTCCTTTCACTTGTACCGCATTATCTGATTAGTTTAGCTATGTAGTAAGTTTTGAAATCAAGAAGTTCCAGTCCTTCAACTTCATTCTTCATTTTCAAGATTGTTTTGGCTGTTTTATGTCTCTTGGAATATAATGTGAATGTTAGGATCAACTTGTCAATTTCTGCCGAAAAGTAAGCAGAGATTTTCAGAGAGATTATGTTGAAACTGTAGATCAATTCAGAGAATAATGCCATTTTAATAATATTAGCCTTCCAATCTGTGAAAATGGAATGTCTTTCCATTTATTTAGACCCTTAATTTCTTTTAAAAATGTTTTATAATATTTAGTATACAAGTCTTGAGATTTTGTTAAATTCATTCCTAGGTATTTTATTCTTTTTTGGTGCTACTATAGATGAAACTGTTTTCTTAATTTTGTTCTCATGTTGTTCATTGTTAGTGTATAGAAATATGATTTTTATATATGATCTTGTTTTTCTAGTCTTGCTGAATTTATTTATTCTAACAATTTTTCATTGAATTCCATGGAATTTTCTCTATATAAGATCATGTCATCTGCATTAGAAATAATTTTATCTCTTTCTTTCCAGTCCGAATTACTTTTAATTTCATTTTCTTGCTAATTGCCCTAGCTGAGACCTCCAGCACAAGTGAGTAGAAGTGGCAATGTGCTTATCTTGTTTCTGTTTTCTGGGGGAAGTATTCGGTCTTTTACCATTAAGTGTGACAATAGCTATGGATTTTTTGTAGGTGCCTTTTAATCAGGTTGAGAGAGGCCCCCGTTGGTCCTAGTTTGTTGAGTATTTTTTGAATCATGAAATGGTGTTGGATTTTGTTAAATACCTTTTCTGTGTCTATTGTAATGATCATGTGGTTTTGTTTTCTATTCTATTAATATGGTACATTACATTGATTAATGTTTGGATGTTAAACCAACCTTTCATTCCCAAGATAAGTGGCAGGGACCATGGTGTATAATCCTTATTTTGTTGCTGGATTTTTGTTGAGAATTTTTGTGTCTGTATTTGTAGGGAATACTGGCCAACAATTTTCTTGTAGTCTTTGGTTTTGGTAGCAGGGTAATACGGGTCTCCTAGAATGAGTTGGGAAGTCTTGTCTTCTGTTTGGGGGAAGAATTTATGAAGAATTGGTGTTAATTCTTTGAATATTTCACAGGACTCACCAGAGAAGGCATCAACATCTGGGATTTTCTTTGTGAGAAGTTTTATAACTATTAATTCAATTACTTGTTATAGCTCCATTCAGATTTTCTATTTTTTCTTCAGTTAGTTTCAGTAGTTTGTGTTTCTGTAGGAATTTGTACATTTCATCTAAATTATTTAATTTGTTGGCACGCTGTCATTCATAGTATTCTCTTATAATCTTTTTATTTTTATCAGGTCAGTATTGATGTCCCCTCTTTTAGTTGTGATTTTTACTAATTCTAGCATCTTTTTTTTTTTTTTTTAATCAGTCTAGCTAGAAGTTTGTTGATTTTTTTTTATTTTTTTCAAAAAATCAGTTCTTGGTTTCCTAACTTTCTAAGTTGTTTTCTATTCTCTAGTTTATTTATTTTCCTTCTAATCTTAAATTTTTTCTATCTTCTGTCTGTATTTAGTTTAAATTTTTTTTAATTTAGTAAGTTGCAAGTTAGGTTATCAATCTTTCTTTTTTTTTTAAAACTAGGCATTTACAAGTCAAAAATATCTTCTAAACATTGCTTTAGCAGCATTTAATAGATTTTGGTGTGTTTTTATTTATTTCAAAGTATATTTTCTAATTTCCTTTGTGATTTCTTTTTTAACCCATTAGTTATTTACAAATGTGTTGTTTAATTTTTGCATATTTTGAATTTCCTTCTGTTATTGATTTCTAATTTAATTCCATTATGGTAAGAGAATATAGTTTGTATGATTTCAATCCTTTTATCTTTATTAAGGTTTATTTCAAACCCATTTTGCTAATTTCTCTTTATTATTGGTTAATTCATTGAAGTAATCACTGATCAAGTAGGACTTAAGACTGCCATTTTGCTATTGTTTACCATATGCCGTATGCTTTTGTCCTTCTAGGACTACTTCTTCGTGTGAAATAGATATTTTCTAGCATAGTATTTTAGTGTCTTTGTTATCTTATTTACTATATTTTTTTGGATTTTTTTTTTTAGTAGTTGTTTGGGGGATTACAATTAGCACCAAAACTTCCAATAATCTAGTATGAGTTAATATAAACTTACTTTCAATATTATACAGAAACTTTGCTCCATTATAGTTCTGCTCTATTCCTTGTCTCCTACTTTGTGCTATTATTGTCTTATAAATTAAATCTTTATACATTATCAGCCCATCAACACGGTTTTATAATTATTGCTTTATGTAGTTGTCTTTTAAATTAGATAGGAAAACTAAAGTATTACAAAAGATACATTTGTACTGTCTTTCATTTTTGCCTAATTAGTTACCTTTGCCAGTGCCATTTATTTCTTCATGTGAACTAAAATTGTGATCTAATGTCCTTCCTTGTAGTCTGAAGCAGTCCCTTCAGTAATTCCTGTTGGGCTTGTTTGCTAGTAACTGATTTTCTCAGTTTTTATCTATGGATGTCTTCATTTCTCCATTGATTTTGAGTAATAGTTTTGCTGAAAATAGAATTCTTGGTTGACAGTTCTTTCTTTCAATACTTTAAATAAGTCCTCCCATTGCCTTTTGTCCTTTATGATAAATAATGAGAAGTCAACTGTTAATATTATTCAGAATCCTTTGTATTTGATGAGTCATTTTTCTCTGGGTGTTTTCCTGATTCTCTTTTTGTCTTTGGCTAACGGCAGTTTGATCATGATGTGTCTAAATGTGTATCTCTTTGAGTTTATACTATATGGAGTTCATTGAAATTCTTGAATGTGTATTTTGTTTGGTATCAGATTTATGAAGTATTCAGCTATTATTACATCAAAAATTTTTGTTCCCTTCTTTCTCTTCTGTTCTCCTGAGATTCCCATTATGTGTATACTGGTGTCCTCTGTGGTGTCTCACAGGATTTGGAGGCACTGTTAAATTTTTCCCCCAGCCTCTTTTCTTTCTATTTCTCAGATTGGATAACTTCATTTCGCCTATCTTTAAGAATGTTGTGTCCCTTTTCTGTCAGATCAGATCTGCTGTTCAGCTCTTCTAATGAATTTCCATTTCAGTTATTATTCTTTTCAATTACAGAATTTCACCTTCCTTCCTTCCCCCTTCCTTCCTTCCTTCCTTCCTTCCTTCATTCCTTCCTTCCTTCCCTTTCCTCTTCCCTTTTCTTTCTCTTTCTCCTTTTTGTTTTTTTTAAATCCCTTTTTGATATTTCTTATTTCATGGGGCATTGTTGTCAAACTTTAATTCTTTAGATGGATTCCTTTAGTCTTTTGAGTATATATATAAAAGATGAAATATTTAAAATATTTGTCACTATGTCCAGCATCTGAGTGTCCTCCACACCGAAGTTTCTAATGACTGCTTAAAAAAAAAAGCCCATCTGGAGGTCATGCTTTCCTGTTTCTTTGCATGTTTTATAATTGTATATATTTTTTCTCATAAGCTAGACATTTTAGATATTATAATATGACAGTTCTGGAAATCAGATCTCCCTCCATGGGAGTTTATTTTTGTTAATTTTTTTATGTTGTTTTTGTGGTTGTTGCTGTTTGTTGGCTTAATAACTTTCCTAGACAAATTCTCTGAAGCATATATTCCCTGTAGCATGTAGTCACTGAAATCTTTGCAAGTTTATTTTAGTGGTTTGCTAATGTTGGTTGCATATTTCCTTAAGTACCTTGAACTAATAAGTTTTTTATCCTTTAATGAGTGGCTTTGTGTGCTTTGAGGTTGACTTAAATGTTCATGAAGCTTACAACTCTGTCTTAGCCATAACTTTCTCCTTTCAGAGGGTCTCAAGGACACACAGGGGGGAAAGATTGCAGACCTCTCTTGTCTTTCCTGGGTATATGCACAGCCCAGCATATGCTCATGGACTTCTAGATTCCCAGGAATATATCAGAGCTTTTCAAATAACTCTTTGGACATATCATACCCTAGATCTTTTTAAGTTTTTTTACTAGGCTCTTGTTTTCCCCAACTGTTATTATATCCTCAAACAGCTGCAAATTTAAAGTGTTGTTGCTGATTATAATAATAATATAATAAATACTACTACTAATAAAATAATAATTAAATATGATTATTATTATTATTTTGAAAAATCCTCTGGGGATAGGGCTTTTCTCCAAAGCAGTTCTGAATTAGGACAAATAATTATGGGGCTTTTTCAAAAAGTTGACAGATGAAGTAAGGGCAATGCTCTGGGGATAGAACTGTTTGAGGGTTTTGACCTGGTCTCCAAACCATGTCTGGTAGGTGAGAGACAACTGTATTTCAAGGCAAATGCAGAACTGGGGAGACAGAGCTAGGAGTATAAGTTATGGTGCTAAAGTCCCTGCTGTTCTGATGGTCTTTCCACCTTTGGAGTTCCATTTCATCCATGACATCATGCCTTTCAAGTGTCAATAATGGATTAAATACACCAAATTAGCAGAGCATTTATAGTAAATACTAGCACAGAGGTGTTTATGGTAGCAAGTGACAAATTAGTCCCTTCAGTTTTGCATGGGAAGCACTGCATTCAAGACTTGGGCACCAGCCTTTTTGTTGTTTATGCCCACATCTGTCAGTTCTTTAAGAACTATAGGAAAAAAAATTCATGTTATTTCTATAGTACTTTACATATGCTTTTATATCCATTACCTCATCTAAACTCACAGCAACCTGTGAGTTTGGATGAGGGAAACTTGACCCCTATATATCAAGACACTTCCTCAAGGTCACACAGTGGGGTTCTGACACACAATCACAGCAGGATTCAGCCCTGAGGTTTCTGACCCAGGTTCACAACTTTTTCCACAACACGGCTGTCTTTGTTGAAAAAGGATTGAAATTCAAATCAATCATTTTCCACCATTAGGAAAGCTGCTAAAAATGTTTGGTGGGGAAGGAGTTGAAACGAATGGCTTAAGTGAGGTTTTTCCGCACCATCTGTGGTTTCCTTGGCTTTGTGGTAGGAAACTCTCCTGGATCACCCCGCTTCTCTTGGACTTCTCTACTGACTCCTTCTCTAGTGGCTGCTTATGTCTGATGCTTCTCAGCCCTTGGCTTGATCCCTTTTCTCATTAACTTTCTTTCCCAGAAAGTGGACCTCCTTTTGGACTTTCAGAAGAGTTCAAATCTGCTTGCAGCCTCAAGGTCTCTCTTGAATTTAGTCCCCAAGACTTCCTCCTTGCTGGGCATCTTTGTTTGGAATCCCACTCTTAAGATACTCTGTCTTTTAAAGCAATAATCCCAAGTCACTGAATATACATGCTACTTGGCCAGAATTTAGTCCTTGCAGAAACACATTGGTTTTTCCTTTGGGGCAAGGACAGTTCATATTCTGTCAACTCCAGTGAACTTCAACAACTGACAGCTTTATAGACCTTGGCCTTCCAGAGTTCTGAAGTGGCTGTTTGGTTGGTTTGTTTGTTTGTATATAAAATGATGGAATAGTGGATTTTCTTCAAGGACTTAGCAAAGCAAAAGTGGGTTGTTTGGTTTTCATCTGTCTCTTGAGGAGAGGGATGATTCCTTCTCAATTCTGCATTGTCCACTGAGGTCTTCTATGTTCCCTTCATTCCCTATATAATAAAATGAATCCTGAATATGCATTCTTGTTCCTTTAACTTCTGTGATGTTATTTACATTTAAACCTTCAAGGATTTTGCCCAATTTGGGCTTCTTAGCCTATGAAGTGCCAGAGGTCAGGGACAATAGGCAATCAACAAATGTTTGCTGAGTGGATGAATCTTTTAAACTCACTTTGCACAGAGAAGCACACAGCCACATGATATCCATCAGTATTGTTTAATGAATGCTTCTGATTTTAAAATGCTCAAGACAAATTTAGGCCTTGGGTTCAAGAGCTTATACAAAGAACATAGTGTAGTTTTTTGGGAAGATAGAATTTTTAAAAAGAAGACTTGTTTATGTCCTTCTCAGGTAGGAGAGGTCAGCCATCCCCTTCTTTGCCTTTTTTTCCTGACATTTTATTTCCATGCAACAAAAGAAAGGAGTTAAATGAGAGAATTCCCCAAACTCGGTGGTTTTTACACTATATATAAAGGAGAGTGGAGAAAGGAGAGTAGCTGTCCTGTGTGTGGTTAGGAGAAGGGCTCTGTGTAACTCCCCACTGGGATTGATTGTATAGCATAGGCACAAGGTTTAAACAATGTTAGCTTAGAAAACTGAGAAAGCAGAACATATACTTTTGGTCTAGTTTTCCTTCATGTTTTCCTTCAGTGCCTTTTCCTTCCTCTGGATGACTCCACTCAGTTTCTAAGTGACAAGTATTGTCCCTGAAATGAGGGATTTGAGGTTTTGATTAAAAGATATTTTCCCCAAGTTCCTCCTGGATGAATGTTTAATGTATTTATCTTTCCTCTGATGTATTTTCATGCAAGAGGAGACCTCTTACAAAGGAGGAGGCTCCTGGATGTGCAGGAAGAATTATCCCAAAGTCCGGAATAACGAGCATTATGATTTAGAGGAAAGAGCTCTCTTGACTCTTCTCAAATCAAGTCACCCGAGGGACTGACTACCTAGCTGGCCTATACCTAAGACTGGCCCTGGGTGAGTGTAAGAAATGTGGTCATGAAGGGATGACATAATCACTGCTGGATCCTCAGCCTCCTTGGAGTTAATAAAGCCTATTGTTCAACAGTGCAGTATCTAGGCCTTCACTTGCCTTCTTTATTTTCTTGCTTCCGCTCCCACCCCACCCCCAAACCAGTCTGACACTTATTCTGGGTGCAGAGGGCACCTGGTGCTACTGCCACTGGCTACTGTCATTCCTTGTCAACTCCAATCACCCTCATTTTGTTCCTTCTCCACAGTCCATTAACAACAGCTCTCAGAAGCCTGGGTGCTTACCTGCAGCCCCTGACCCTTGGCCTCAGGTATCATATAATCAGAGAGTGATTCTTGATGAAAAAGAATGAGCAAACCTTAGCCTCTCACAGCACCTGTCACCTTCTGAGGAGACGATTCTCAAAAGGGTGGAAAATCCCGAGATGTTTTATATATATATATATTTAAGTTAATTCTGCAGACTGCTGTGTTGGTGACATTTCCTTCAAACTGCAATAACTAACCTGTCACAGCCCTACAAATGCTGACAATACAGCACCATGTGGGGTTGACTTAATAAACCTCATTTACATTCATTTTGATTCACTCAGGCGTTGAAAAACATTTCACAGGAAAAACTAGGAACCTCTCCAAGACGACATGATGTTTGCTGATACGATATGAACAGACTTAATAGGCAGCATATATGAAAACATGCATTGCTTGGGCTATTAGCAAGCTCAGTACTTTATTTTTTTAAAAAGCATTTAAAAATTATTCTTTTGGACCCTGGGTTTCTAAGCTGTGAAATGTGTCACCAGTTACAGAGTCTTTCTGTTAAGTAGGTAGATAAGGATTAGTTAACACTCTTCTTGAGAAGTGACCTTGGACAAATTCTTAACCTCTCTGCAATCTCATTTGTTCCATCTGCTCAATGAGCATCTTAAGAATACCTGTTTATTCCTCCTGTTTATTCCTCCTGTTTATTGCTCCTGTATTGTGCATGGCCTAACTGTATCAGTCAGTTATTGTGGCAATAGTGCTGCCTAACAAACATTCCTAAAATGCAGTGCCTTACCACTACAAGCATTTATTTCTCTTCTATAGGTCTGTAGGCACTTGTGGCTCTGCTGGAATTGGATAGGATCGACTGACTGCATATAGTTCCAGGCTGTAGGTTGGATTTGGATCATGCTCAAAATGTCTTCTAATTCTCTTTGGATCAGCAGCTACCTGGGGCATGTCCTTCTGAAGGTAACAATATAAGAACCAAGGTGAATCATAGGAGCACATAGAAAGGCTCTGCTCATGTCATGTATCCTTACATTACGTTGGCCAAAATGTAAGCCTCACAGCCAAGCCCAAAGTCAATGGGCAGGAAGGTGTATTCTCCCCCTTCTCTACTGGGAAGCACTTCAAGGTCATAAGAAAGAAGGAAAAGGCAAATAATTGGGAATACCTACTACTGCATCTCACAGAGACCTTTTGAGAAAAGGAGCTGACATATTTGAGAGATCTGGAAATTGCAGAGTGTCAGGCAGATGTTAAGTCTTATATGAGAGTTCTACATGGGGATGCTTTTTCCCAATATGATTGTTCTTTGGTTATCTGATATTTGTGTGTGGGTGGGAGCTGCCATCCTCTTAGCCACCCAGACTGAGACATTGTCATCCTATTTCACTTCTTCCTTCCCCTTATCTGTCATGTTGCATTATTATTGAGGAGTCTATCCAGAGATAATCACTTGCCTGCCTCTTCTTTTCTCTTTTCCCTACTTTTCCTCAGTTTTAGCCCCTTCTTACTTCTCATCTCTTCCCTAAAACTTAACTCCTAACTGATTTAACACAAGCTCTCCATACTCTAATTTATCCTAAACAGCACTGCTGGATTCATTCCCCTGTTGTGTGGCTTTCATCATCACCCTTCTGCCTTAGGTTGGATTTTCCAGATGCAGAGGTAGAGACAGGAATTCTTGTCCAAGTGATTTACTGAGGGAGCTCCCTCAAGTGAAACCTCTTAGGGAATAAGGGAAGCAAAAAACAAGAAGGAAGAAACAAAACAACAAAACCCAGCACAGAGGAAGAAGATAGGCTGAGATCTAGCCTCAGCCTAATTGCACAGGAATCTTTGGAGGATAAATTGCGCCAAAGACGTTGTTCCATACAGAGGCAGGAAGACTGGACATTTATTCCTCTTAAAGTTCATCACTGGCCATGGCCATCCCCCCTGAAAAGCACAGGAAATGCCCAGAGGCAGGTTCTGGTGTGAGCCCTTAGAGATATTTGGTTGAGTATGGCTCTGTGCATGTGTACATTTGGTGCAGGGGGAGAAGCATCAGAAAGGATAGGCAGAACAATTCCTAGAGCCCAAACAGAGCTAGGAATAATTTATATCCCCCTTCAGTCATTTCCATATGTTTGGGATTTTTTTTGGGGGGTGGTCATTGTTGTCGTTCTATTTTCTGGGACATTTCCTTGAGTTTAGGTTCAACATTTCAGTTAATTTTTGAAATCTCTGCTATTGTATTTAAAATGCATAAGATCTCTTTATTTTCAGAATATATTCTTTTACACATATCCTCTCTTTTGTCTTAATTCATCTTGTCTAAGACTTCTATATCTATTAATCTTTCAAACAAACATATTTTGGTTTGTTAATTTTCTTGATTTGGTTTATTACTTTTCTTATGGGGCAGTTCAACTTTATTGCCTCTTAGCTCCAAATCTACCTTTGATTGCCCTGCTTGCAATTCTGGAACATTTCTTCCTCTGATACAAAATTAAGCTTTGTCAGAAGAGGGCGCTAGAGAGACATTGAAGGAGGAAGGGGCTTCTCTTCCTGGTTCCAGTATAGGTTTCTTCTGGCTTGCTCCTGTATTGTGCAGGATAGTCAGTGGAACTCACCCCTAGCAAGTTTTGAAGACTTTTGAAAGCAGGCACTTTCCCTCTGAGTTCTACGTGTGCTCCAGCTGGCATCTAGGTGATGAATTCAACAGCAAGCACCGCAGGCAGTTTCCAGAAGACTGTTGTCAACATTCTGCCAGGCAGATTCTTGTCACCAGGCTTGGCCTGCTGGGACTCTGGTGGAGGTTTTCCCGCTCGCTGATCCTGTCCTGTACTTCCCTGACCATCAGCTCTGCCTAGTACCTGTGGATCAGTTCTGGCTCGGGGCAACCCCCCAGCAAACGTCTTTACCATCTAGAGGGTTACAATCACAACCTCTTCAACAAAGCCTGAATCTTATATCTGAGATCATTGGTGATAGCTAGCTGATCACAATGTTCCTCAGAGCACAATGGCTGGGCAGACAAAGTACTTGTTGATCTGTGTGATAGAAAAATCTGTTAATCTAGCCAAAAACTTGACTTGAGTCACCAGTTTTCAAACTTAAGTCAATGCACAGACCCAGAACCTCTTGACAGAAGGGGATGTTGGATCCCCCAAAGGAAGGAACCTGCTGTATTTTCACAGGTAGTGTAAGTCCAGGTCTTACCCAAAAGGAGCTAGGGCCATTTACTGGGGTGACCGTGTAACATCCAAAGCTTTTGGACATGACTAGACACTGACCGTGAATTAACACTAATTCCTGGGCATCCAAAATGTGAGTCTGAGCCATCCAAGTAGGGCCTATAGCAATCAAGTAATAGACGGAGACTCACCTGAAGTTTGACCCACAGTCAGCCTGATTTATTCACAGACCCACCCTATGGGGTATGCCCCCACATTTTAAATGTAACTTTAATACATGTACTTGGAAACAGGACTATCCCCCACATTGATTCCTGGACCTGAGAGAAAAGAGTCATTATGATAGGAAGGGCTCAGTAGAAATCCTTGAAACTTCTCCATACCGAGGTAAATCAGAAGCAATGTAGCATCTCTGCGGGAATTTCAGAGACATATGCTATCATCCAAGCACTGAAAGAAGAAGGAGTGGTGACACAGATTTTGTTCCCATTGAACTCACCTTTTTGGCCTGTGCAGACTTCGGATGGATATTGAAAAATTACTGTGGACTGTCGAAAATGGAAAGAATGCAGCTGTTGTCAGTGTTGTACTACCACTGGAGCCAGTCAGTGCACTTCCTGGCATTTGACATGTAATTCTTGATGTAGCTAATGTTTTTTTTTTTTTTCTTTTTCTCCATACCAATTTGAAAAGACCACCAGTGGCAGTTTTTTTTTTATCTGGTAGTGCCAACAGTGTATCTTCACAGAGCTGCCCGAGGATGATGTCAGTTCTCCTGTTCTCTGTCATGACATAGTCTGCAGAGATCTGGACTATCTTGACATTCCACAAAACATCACACTTCATGGATGGTGTTCTACTGACTGGATGATGAGCAGGAAAGTAGCAAGCATTTTAGATGCCTGAGCAAGACATATACAAACTAGATGTGGCTTAACAGCACGCCCAGGGGCAGTTGCTTTGCAAGTTTTGTTGTTACCCCATTGGCCAGTTTTCTGCTGGCCAATCTCAGCTCTTTGACACCCTGGTTGGGGGTTTCCTGTTTGCCAGTCTAGGCCTGTGGTTTCTGCCAGATGGGACATACTCTGGTCCAAGGAAGTCCAGAGAACTTCTCTGGCATCCGATGGATGGCCACCACACTTTCTCTAATGATGTCTGAATTCTAGCCTTGAGGATGGACACCCTCCCATTCTTTTTTGCTTCCTTGGGTACCCTGTCTCAGACTTTAGGTATTTTTTAGAGTTCTCTTTTTATCCCCACTATAGCAGGTAATTCCCTGCAAATAGTTAATAATTACTTACATTAAGCATTTCTTGTTTAAATTACTATTTCTGCTTTTCTGACTGGATCATGATTCCTATACTTATTTTTTAATATTTCCTCTCTTGTTTTGTTGGACCTAATCTGATCCTTGTTTTTAGTATCTTATGTTGAATCCTCAGCATATTTTTTATTGACCTTTCTTTATTTCTAATAACTATATTTAAACTAATGAATTTCCTTTTAATGTTATTTGGAGGTTGAGCCAAGGGCATAAATTTTGAGCTGTGTTTTCATTTTATTTAGCCCTAATATTTCTTATTTCATTCAAGATATCTATTTCTAATTCAATGATTATTTAGTAATATATATTTAGTTTCCAGACATGTGGGATTTTTAAAAAAAATTGCTTTGTTATTGATGTCACATTGTATTGTGTTATGGTCTAAGAACTTAGTTCTAGTATCTAATTCTGGGGGATTTATTGGGTTTCCTTTATGGCCCAGTATTCA
Organism: Taxidea taxus jeffersonii; assembly: GCA_003697995.1. Lineage (NCBI taxonomy): Eukaryota > Metazoa > Chordata > Mammalia > Carnivora > Mustelidae > Taxidea > Taxidea taxus. The sequence continues at coordinate 60,008 of RCUC01151297.1, forward strand.
ATTTTGATTTATAAATGCTCTTGTATGTACTCAAAATAGCACAGATTGTCTATTCATTTCGGGTAGAATTCTGTAAGTGCTGAAACTTATTATTTCTCTTGTTCATCTCTCTTATATCTCTATTCATTTCTTTTGTCTGCTTATTCTGTCTGTTTTGGGGAAAGGCTTGTTGAAATCTTCATCTGCAATTGTTTATTTATCCCTTTTTTCTCTAATTTAGGTCAGTTGTTACTTTTAATATTTTGAGCCTTATTGTTGGTGTGTTCATGTTCAAAATGCTCATATCTTTTTTTGGAGAGTACCTTCACAAGCATATGATACTTTTTCAGCCCCCGAAGGTTTGTTTGTTTTTTTTTAAAATCAGCTCGGGAGTCTGTTTTGCCCAGTATTAAAAGAACAAACCCAGATTTATTTTTGTTTATGTCTTTGAGGTATTTTATTTTTTCGGTTTCTACATTTTCATCTTTTCTGGTTTTGGTTTTTGTTGTTCTAAGCATGCTTCTTACAGACATCTTAGTATTAGATCATTTTAAATATCTAATCTGAAAACTTTTCTTTTGATTGGTGAGTATATTAGTTTGTTGAGCTACCAAAATAAAACACCATGCACTGGATAGCTTAAACAACCGATATTTATTTTCTTATAGCCCTGGAGGCTGGAAATCCAAGATCAAGGTGTTGGCAAGACAGGTTTCTTCTGAGGCCATTCATCCTGGCTTGCAGATGGCTGCCTTCTCTCTCAGATGGTCTTTCTCTCATGTGTCTCATGTCTCTCGTCTGTCCTAATCTCCTCATTTTATAAGGACAGCAGTCATACTGGATTAGGGCCCAAGTAACTTATTACCTCTTGAAAGGTCCTATCTCCAAATACAGTCACATTCTCTGGTTACTGGGGGTTGAAACTCCAGTGTGCACATTTTGAGACAACACAATTCAGTCCATGAAATTCGTCCATTTTTATTCACAGTAATGACTATTGTATTAGGATTTATTACATCTTGGTTCATATTTTCCATTTGCTCTGCTCTGCTCCCCCATCCCCTTTCCTGCTTCCAGTTCAATGTCTCTTATCTTTCTTTAATTCTGGATTATGTATCTTAATTATTTGTTTTATTTTTTATTGTAAGACACAGCATATGAGTTTATGGAAAACATATATGTAGAGTCTGAATATAGTTTTAAAAACCCACCCAGGCACTCACCACAAGATCAAGAAATAGAACATCACCAACTACCCAAAAGCACCTCGGTGCATTTCCTCATTACATCCCCTCCCCTTCCTCCTAGAAATTACCACGATTCTCAATTTTATTTAAGTTATTTTTTTTTTTACCACCCAATGTGTATTCCTCAACAATATATTATTTAGCTTCCCCTGATTTCTACCTTGATATAAATGGAGTAATACTGTATTATTTTCTTTAAATTGCATACTTATTTTGGTTAATATTATGTTTTTAAGATCTGTACATGCTAATAATTAAAGTTGTAGTTCATTCCTTTTCACTGTTCTTTTTTTTTTTAAGATTTTATTTATTTATTTGAGAGAGAGAGTGAGAAAGAGAGAGAGCAAAAGAGGGGGGAGGAGCAGAGGGAGAGGTAGAGGCAAACTTCCCGCTGAGCAGGAAGCCCAGTGCAAAGCTCTATCCTGTGACTCCAGGATCATGATCTGAGCAAAAGTCGGATTGCTTAACTCGCTGAGCCACTCAGGTGCCCCATTCACTGTTCTATATTCTATTGTATGAACAAGCCAAAATTTACTTATTCATCATGGTCTTGGTGGACATTTGGTTTTTCCCCAGGTTTTTCCTATGAAGGATAGCACTGCCATAAAGATTGTTTTACATAGTTTCTGGTATATGTGTTTGAGAATTTTTCTGAGATCTCTAGTGGTGGAATTGCCAGGATGTAAATTATATGCATGTTTAACTTTACTTCGGCATGTCTGATGTCAACGTATTTTTCAAAATGGTTGCACCAATTTATCTCCCACCAGCAGTGGATGTGAGTTGCTCCATATCCTCAGCAAAACTTTCAGGATTTTTAATTTGGTTCATATATTTATTATTGCTTCAAATTTTTCTCTTCCTGTGCCACCCCCCGCTCCTTTTTGCTGTTATTGATACTTCCTTAAGATGTATATGTTTGCTTAATAAAGTGTGTTTCCATCTCTTGCTCCTTTCTGGAAGGAAGATTTCTTCACTTAGGCCTTGCAACTCCTCGATTCATTCTCAGATGTATCCATTATAGACATTATGCCATGTAACTGATCCTTTATTTCTACTATCATTTTTCATATATAATATTTCTACTTGGTTCTTTTTTAATGATTTTTTGTTCTTTTTTACAATGCATATAGCTTTTCTTATATCCTCAAATACAGTTGACCCTTGAATAACATGGGCTTGAACTGTGCAAGTCCACTTTTCTGCAGATTTTTAAAAATAAATATAGTACAGTACTGTAAATGTATTTTCTCTTCCTTGAGATTTTCTTTTTTAATCACTTATCATTATTTTATATTCTTTTTAAAATCATAATAAGTGTAATCTTTAATCTGCAATCCATATCCCCCCCCCATCTCCTTACCCACCTCCCCTCTGGTTTGTTCTCTATAGTTAAGAGTCTAATTCGTGGTTTATCTCTCTCTTTTTTCTTCCTTTGCTCATTGTTTGTTTTTTTTTTTCTTAAATTCCACATGTAAGTGAGATAATATGGTGTTTATCTTTCTCTCCCTGATTTACTTCATGTAGCGTTATAATCTCTGCTATCCACGTTGTCGTAAAAGGCAAGATTTCATTCTTTTCATGGCTGAATAATATACCATTGTATATATATTTATACCACATCTTCTTTATTATTCATCTACAGATGGATATGTGCTGCTTCCATAGTTTGGCTATTGTACATAGTGCTGCAACAAACATAAAAGTGTATGTATCTCTTTAAATTAGTTTTTGTTTGTTTGTGTTTTTGGTAAATACCCAGTATTGCAATTCCTGGATTGTAGGGTAGTTCCACTTTTAATTTTTTTGGAGGAATGGCCATACTGCTTTCCATGAGGGCTGCATCAGTTTACATTCCCACCACAGTGCAAAGGGGTTCCTTTTTCTCCACATCCTCGCCAATGTTTGTTGGTTCTTGTGTTTTTTATACTAGCCATTCTGATGGGTATGAGGTGACATCTCATTGTAGATTTGATTTGCATTCCCGGTGATGGGTGAGGTTGAGCATCTTTTCACATGTCTGTTGGCCATCTGTATGTCTTTGAGGAAATGTCTGTTCATGTCTTCTGGCCATTTTTTTAAATTGGAGTTTTTGTTTTTGTGGTATTGAGTTGTATCAGTTCTTTATATATTTTGGACACTAACCCCTTGTGATTTTCTTAAAGTTTTTTTTTTTCTTTTTAAGATTTTATTCATTTATTCGACAGACAGGGATCACAAGTAGGCAGAGAGGCAGGCAGAGAGAGAGAAGGAGAAGCAGGCTCCCTGCTGAGCAGAGAGCCGATGCGGGGCTCGATCCCAGGACCCTGAGATTATGACCTGAGCTGAAGGCAAAGGCTTAACCCACTGAGCCACCCAGGTGCCCCCCCCTTGTGATTTTCTTAATAACATTTTATTTTCTCTAGCTTACTTTATTGTAATAATACAGTATATAATACATATGTACAACACAAACTATGTGTTAAGTGACTATGTTATCAGTAAGACCTCTGATTAACAGTTAAGTTTGGGAGAAGTCAAAACTGCTTGTGGGTTTTTTATTGTTTGGGGGGGTGGTTAGTGCCCCAACCTCCATGTTGTTCACAGGTCAACTGTATCTCAATAACGCCTATTTGAACTTCTTGTTCTGTCTACTCTAATTATTCGGTTTCAGATGGCTTATGTTGCTCATTTTACTGCCTTTTTTTGTAAATGGTTGTGCTGCTAGGGTGTCTTGGTCTTCAGGCTCAAACTCCTTTGTGGAAGAGGAGTCCTACTCATTGAGCTTGAGGAGAAGGTAGGAGATGAACCCCCAAACGAAGGGACTCAAGAGCCACAAAATTATTGCTGATTACTACTCCCAGTTGCCCCAGGTTTATCAGGTAACTTCTCTGTTACTGAAGCATGCATGAGTGTAGAGTAAATGCCCAAAGAAAGTTTCTCAGGCTGTACCTACTTCCCTCATTCCTTATCACCAGAGAACTTTGGCACCATCCTGACATCATCCTGCTGACAAACCTCCTGGAGGTGGAGCCCAGCAATCCTTGTCTTGACAAACCTTCATGTAATTCTCCAGGTCGATTGTGGGGGGAGAGAGCCAACAGTCTGAGTTAGTTTTCTGCCTTGGCAAGAACTGGAAACTTATCTCAATGTTCCCATTTTTGAATATTCCTTGTTCCTCTTTCATAAACGCATCTTCACTTCCCCTTTTGAAATGATTTGCTATTTTTATTTTCTTCTTAAAGTTTTTTCCTCTTTCTTGCTTCCTTCATTGTCCACATTTATTCCAAGCTTCTTATTTCTGTTTTGTTTGCTTGTTTTAGTTTTGGACCTTCTTTCTTTGGAATTTCCTCACATGTCTGGTAATTATTGAATGTCTGTTTATCATTAAGGGGTGAGGTTGATGGGAAGCTTTCCCCATGGGAAGCCTGTGTGGGGTTTATGGGCTGGTAGGTTTTCCTGTAAGCCGACTGAGCTGTGACCCAGCCATTTCATCTGGGATTCCCCCCACCGTTAATGTTGCTAACTGCAGATATTCCCTTTGGCCCATCAACTTACCAAGGAAGAATACTTAAATATACTGCCTAGAACATAGCAGCTTGGATGACAATTTTGAGGCAGCTGGGATGTGTGTTGGGGGGGGTTGGGTGGTCAGTGTTCTGTATGTCAACTTCACCTAAGCCTTTCGTAGTTGACTACTACTTTCAGCTCTTGTCCTTGATGTCAGACCCTGACTGGCTCAGTCTCCACAAAGGACAGTAGTTCTCAGACTTCAGCCTGCATCAGAATCAGCTAGAGGTGATGCCCAGCATCACCCCAGAGCTTCTGATTCAGAAGGTCTGAGACAGGGTGCAAGAATTAGCATTTTTTTAAAAGATTTTTTAAAAAATTTCTTTATGTAACACAGAGAGAGAGAGAGAGATCACAAGTAGGCAGAGAGGCAGGCAGAGAGAGAGAGGGGGAAACAGGTGACCTGCTGAGCAGAGAGCCCGATGTGGGGCTCGATCCCAGGACCCTGAGATCATGACCTGAGACAAAGACAGAGGCTTAACCCACTGAGCCACCCAGGTGCCCCAAGAATTAGCATTTTTAACAAGTTCTTGGGTGATGCTGATGCTGCTGGTCCCAGAGCCACATACTAAGAACCATTGCTGTAAAATAACCCTAGCAAAGAAGGAGCCACCCAGCTACATGGATAGAATGGGGCATCCATAACTCTGACTACTTCTTTTAACTACTTTTAACCAACATTTACATGTTTAGTCCTGTCCTACAGCCCTGCTTTAGAGGCATTTGGTGCCTTTAATTCTTGAGCTGTTTGGGGCTACCTAATGTCAAGTGGCCTGGCCCTTGAGGCTTCATTCTTACTGCCAGTAGGGATTTTAGCTTTCTCTTGTCTGTTACTTAAGCAGTCATTTATCTACTTGCTTCCCTTCTTCCAAAATTTTGTTTACATGTCTTGTTGGCTGTGACTTCATTTGTTTTCTTTGTGAATTTGCTGAACTCTTGGGTTTTTTTCCTTTTCTTCCCCTCCTTTTTGTTGTCCTCTTAGGGTCATTAGTCAAAACCAAGCAGAATAAAATACATGTACTCAATCTGCCCTCCATCTACCTTACTTTTAAGCTGCCATCAGCTCTCACCTGGCAATATATATCTTTTGCAGTGATGAATGAATGAACTTGGACACACAGTGAAGAATACAGTCATGAGAGATGAAGTGCAACACTGCTAAGCCTCACTGATACATCTCCATCTTGTTGTTCATATAAACATCTCCTAAAGTTTCAGATGTCAAATGCTGAATTATCGCTTTAAGCAACTTTCAGGGTTTAATTAAAGTACAAGGTCTGACTGGCAGGACTTGAGATGAATTTCCCTGTCTCAGAGGCAAGCTGAGATGTGGCTTTGAATTAAGGGAATAAAACAATCCCAAAGAGGTAGTATATAAGGTCACAAAAGAGCTTGATTCAGAAAGGGAGGAAGGAAGGGGAAAAATAAAAGCCAATATGTGGCATGTTCATTATCCTTGTGTGGGGGTGTATTCCATTAAAAAAGTTGGGAGACTTTATAACAGAGCTCTGACCATAGATAACTGGACTTTAAGGTGATTTTAGTCATTTTGCTGATTGTCTACTTGAAAGAAATGTTTCTGCATCCAGAATTATCTGTGAAACCCAGGACTCAGTAAGGCAGAGAACAGTTAAAGAAGTTTTGTGCTCGTGAGCACTGGGTATTTCCCTGCAATCAATTATCTGTAAATTGAATAATTTAATTTGCATTAAGGCAATTCACTGTTGAAGCTGACAAGATGGACAGTCCTTTGACAGCATAAAAATTCTGGAAGCACAGAGAGATGAAAATGATAATCAGCCTCTCTGCCACCTCCGCCCCCCCCTAAAATGTTACTTTAACACATCATCTTTCTTTGATGAACGATTACAAGTTGCATTGCTTCAAAGGGGACTCTCCTTTCCCCTCCACTCAGAGCAATGATCAGTCTGGGTCAGCAAATAACTTGACTGAAAAATTGGTCCACTCCAGTTGAACACTGAACAGGTGGGGCCGGCTGTTGAACTGATTCTCGTGATTCCATCAAAATGCATTTTTTGAAGAATGCATGTCATCCTCGTCTTTGTCCCTGGAGCCCATTTCTGGTCTTCCCCTTTGTTCTTTTGACTCAGACCGTGGCCTTGGGAATGCTGTGTGGTTTTATGGCTGTTAGTTTTCTATTCTCTGAGAAGTTTTCAGTCAAGCCCTTGAGTTGCTCACTTGCTTTTTTCACTTCTCTCCCTCCTTGTCTCTCCTGCCTTGCTCCTTCCCTGCTCAAGAAAACCAAGGGAAATTGACAAGCAGCAGGACAGGGGAAATTGAGCTATATTATTTCTCCTTCGGGAGCCTTTCTTTGCTGCCTTTATCTGAAAGCTATCATTTTCTACATCTCTTGGCAAGAGTTCTCATCGACCAGTGACCCCTAAATGCCTATGCTGATCAATAGTCCCGGTATCTTATTGACATGCCCATTGACAGCTCTCACCAAGCACAGGAATCAGGAACGGCAGCCAATTGCAATCCGTTCAGGCTGCTTGAGAGGCAGGGAAGGCTCCGCGTTGATATTGACACTGTAAATGGAGACAGTTTACTTAGCGCTCAGGGAAGATGCATTTGTTAAGGAGACCAATAGATCTCATTACTATTTAAGGGCAGAGGCTTTTCTGGCAGCCCACGGGGCTTGCTTATATCAAGCCTTCCCACTTACAGAGCCTGGCGAAATAAACCCTGAGTGATTTGTCCTCCACCTCACCCACATAAAAAGAACCATCGGATGGAATTGAATGTAAGTAAGGGGTGGACGCAGGATTCAACAATGGGAGGCTTTGACCGTGGCATTTAGGCCTTTGGGTCATACAAGCCCCAGTTCCCAATCACCGATGAGGGTGGCAGGATATCTGTCTGAGAGGGTGTGGCATCCTGTGCTCTGTTAGAGCAAAGGCAAAATCAACAATCCCAGGCTCTCAGGGTGGGAAGGGATTTGGGGTTTTAGAATTCATCTGTCCCCCCCACCCCCCGTCTCCTATTCATTGTGGGAGTTCCCATGCCGACATCCCCTTAATATGGCCACCCTGCAGTTTGTTGGTCCCCTTCAGTGGCACGGAACTGGCCAACTTGAGAAAGAGTCCATGTCGTCATTGAGTAGCCATAGTAGGGGGAAAGGTCTTCCTTTTCCAGGGCTGAAATCTGTCTGCCTGTAGCTTCTGTTACTTGTTCCTACGTGGATTTTCTGTAGCTCCGTACATATATTAGAGATACTGACTTGACATTTAGGTTTCTTCATCCCGGATCCTGTCAATAAGTCTTCACAAAGACATCCTCCTACCTTCACCCCCACTCCCATTTTCCAGATTGGAAAATTCAAGTTTTGAGAACTTAAATAATTTGCCCAAAGACACAGAACTGGGTGTGCTGAATTCCCTGTTCTTTGTGCAGCCCTGTCTTGTCTCCTGTCATGCAGAAGGTCTGGCCTGATTTCCTTTCCCTTATTATCTCCCTGAACAGTATAATTCGTTTCCAAAGAGTAACACACCACTTCTGTATTGTGATGACTCTGGGTCTCAAGAAACAGCTATTTTACCTTTTCCTTTCAGTTGCCTCTGGATCACTATTGTCCAACTCTCTCGACAAAAATCTTTGGCTCTTCTGCCTCCCTATGTGGCACTATTAGCTCCAGCACCAAGCTCATTCCAGCTGTGACCAAGTTCTGTCAATTCTCTCTCCCTTCTTCGTCTTTGCCCGTAGGAGAAAGCGGGTGCAGTTTGCTTACACATCCCGTCATAGGGCCAAGACAAAGGAAGAGCAGGGTCAGAGCTGGACCAGTCAAGATTTCCATCAAGCCCTGAAGATTGAGGGCAGGTTCCTATGTTGGAGATAGGGTGGGAACGCAGCTCGGAATGTGTGTGGGGAGACGAAGGTGAGTGCTTTGCATTGGCCTGTCCAGTCTCCACTATGAAGGAATGGGAGCTGGAGGGAACAGAGCATAAAATGGAGTCCAGCTGCTTGGCTAGAAATTTGATGTGATCCTCTTTTCTGGACACCTGAGCCTTTGAGGTCTGGGGTGGGGGGTAGAAAAGCCCTAGATTATCTGCAGTCTCTAGATGGAAGAGGATCATGGTAAAGCCTGGCTACCCAAGGGGTATGGAAAGTTGCTGCTAACACTCTATCTTTGGATACCTTGGGCTTTTATGAATCCCACTGGGATAATTGAGAGGCAATGAGTGGGACCAGAAATAATGAGTAGAAATGGCAGAGAAGCAGATTTTGGGGGAAATTATTCCCAGGTGAGGGCTGAGTGGAAGTTGTCTATGAATGGTGTCTATGGAGGCACCATTTTCAATTAGTAAGCCATGGTTTTAATGTTGGTTTTGAATATGCAGATATATTGACATCTTGTCTTCTAAACCAACTGTAAGTCGAAGGATGCCACTGACTGCAGATGATCTCCTTACAAATTGGAGCGCCACAAAGGGGCTGGACAAAGATAAAGACTAATGTTCACTACCTCAGGCTGGACCATTGCCACTGTCCATCAGAACTATTCTAACACCTCATTGGTCTTCCTGTCCTTTAGCCTTTTGACTTGCTATCTGACTGTCACACACCTGTGGGGTTGGAATATGTCACTCTCCTCCATTCTCCATTGCATGAAGAGTAAGATCAAAGTTCTCCACCACAGCATTCATGATTCAGCATGGTCTACCCCAACTTTATGTTCCACCTCGTGACTCAGACACCCTGTGATAAAGTCACACTAAAGCACTCCCATGTCTTTTTGCCTTCCTTCCTGCTATTTTCTCTCCTTGACCAGCCCTTCTCCTTGCTTTTTGGCTTGTTGAATTCCCACTCATTAGCTGAGACTCTGCCAAGAAACCTTTTCTGATTCCTTTCATCAGAATGAACTCTGCCTTTTGTACTCCTACTCTGTGGATGAACTTCCTAAAACACTTAATTCTCCATGCTGAATATGGTGATTATTTGTGCATATCTTTGCTAGGTCACTGAAAGGGAAGACTGTAACTCATTGGCCATTTTATCTCTGGGGGTCCCAGAAGAGTGCCTTGTACATAGTACGTATCAATGATTAGGACATGATGGGTGGGTATTGGAGCTAGTTGTGGCCAGTCAATAACCTGAGGCTCTGAGCATAAGAGAGTGTGGTGCTCAGTAACACCCTTCTTCAGGGGTGTGTGCAGCTAGTCTGTTGTTCCAGGCACCCTAGTGGTTACGAATAGGCCAATAGGATCTGAGTAGAAGTGACAAGTGCTACTTCAGGCCTGCCCCAAACAGCCTCCTTTGGATGAGCGTCTCTTTCTCTGTATGGACTGCAGAAAGCTCCAAGGACCTGGACATGTTCGTTCTGAACAGAAAAGTAAAGCAGCAGAATGAAAGGCACCTGGGCCTCTGAAGTGCTCCATGCCACCACCAGCACCTCAGAATGGTTCTGAACTATGGGAGAAATAAACCCTTATGATACCATCCAGAAATTTGACATGGTTTAAGAAGCAGCTAGCCCAGCCCAATGTGCTGACCAGTCACCCTGGCAATGGCATGTAGTCGTGTGTGAGTAGCAGGAAGGCAAAGGCAGATGTGTCTCTGTTGGGGAGCAGGAAGGCAAAGGCAGATGTGTCTCTGTTGGGGAGGGGGGCCACAAGGTGAGCTCAATGGTGCTTTTCTCCTGAAGGACAACCCGAGCCACCTCTAAGCTAAACACTCACCTCTTCCTACCTTTCCAGATGTAAAAAGCTCTTAGCGTTTCCTCCCATGCTGGTAGCTCACCTCTGAGACAAGTCTATTTTCCAAAAACCACTGAAAATGCAGCTACAGAGTGAGGTTGTGGTGTAGCACGCTGGGGGTTGAGAGTTTGGGCTCTGAACCTGCATTTTCTAGATTTGAGTCTTGGTTTCTCTACCGTCAGCCACAGGACTTGGTGTCTCTATACTTCCTCAGCTAAGAAACTGGGGTGATGGTAGTCCCATTCATAGTATAAACTTAAAACATTCAAAATTTAAAAGGTATGAAGTCAAACATGTTGCTGCACTGAGGTAAATACTCAGCAGCTTTAAACAATTTTATTGTCATTATTGTTATAGGAATAGATACTTTCATGGCCTAAGGGCACAGAGTGGGATGGAACATTTATCTTCTCTGTTCCATGTGACAACCATCTTAGCTTGAGAATAAACTTTATTTTGGGGGTGCTTAGGTGGCTAAGTCAGTTATGAATCTGACTTCAGCTCAAGTCATGATCTCAGAGTCCTGGGATCGAGCCCCACGTCAGGCTCTGCATTCAGTGGGGAGCCTCCTTCTCCCTCTCGCTCTGCCCCTCCTCCTCCTCCTGCTTGTGCTCTCTCTGTCTCTTGATCAGATAAATAAATAAAATCTTTAAAAAATCCCTTTATTTTGGAGGCAGCCTTAATCATTATGGAGGTGATGTGTCTGTAAAACCCCCAAGTCATTTTCATACTTGCTGCTCTTGAGGCACATTTTTCTCCCTCCCACCTTCACCCAATTCTACATTTGAGAAGTTGGTATTTTGGGCCCAATCACAGGACCTTACATGTGTCCCTTTATGCTTCATTTAATTAGACTCAGTCCTTTGTTCCAGCCTGTCAAGATCGTTTGGAATATTGGATCTGTCATTCAATATACTTATTATCCATCTTGTCTTCCCTTCATTTGAAAATCTGGTAAACTTCCCATCTGTGTCTTGGTATAAGTCATTGAAACAGTACTAAAAAGGACAGAACTGAGAACAGTGCCCTACGATCTGCTATAGAAGCTTTTAGATGCCACCCGACACTATTTGGTAAAATCATCCCCCCCACTTATGAATCTGTCCTCATCTAGTATTTGTTCATTTTTTCATTCATTAATTCATTCACTCATTCATCTATCAATCAGCAGACCTTTTCTGTTAAAGGCAAGACAGTAAATATCGTAGGTTTTGCCGGCCATCTGGTCTTTGTTGCAGCTACTACACTCTGTTGTTGGAGTGCAAAATGGCCTTTGATAGCACGTCAACTGATGTGTGTGGCTGTGTCCTGAGAAAACTTAATTTAAAAAGAAACAGGCTGCGAGCTGGCTCTGGCCTGCAGGCGGTAATTTGCTAGTCACTGGTCTAACGTATTACTCTTCCCACTGTAGATGTCTTTGAGTGTTCAATGGCCATCATCCTTGGAGGATACAGTGCTGGGGAGGAGGCATGCGTAAAAGCTGAGATGACTCATTACAGTCACAAATGGAGCCTCTAGCTCATTCTACCCTAAGAATCCCCCTTACTCTGTGAAGAAGTTTAAGGATGCTGTCTATCCAGTGAGGAAGAAAGAGCCTAGGCCACCCTGAGGGACACTTATCTTTCTATAGCAAGCAAACTACTGGGATTGTAGGCAAGAATTCTGCCCGGCTATGGTGGCCTCCTAGACACAGATGCTCACCAGGACCGAGATTAGGAAGAAGGCCATTACTTTGAAAGCTGTGTGGTGAGAGGCATATCTCTCATGGGTGGAAATTGCCCAACTAAAATTACTTTGATTTCAATTTCTGACTCTAGAATGACTTTTTCTATCTTCTATGAGGGAAGATTCCAATGATTTCATTGTTTCTTGGACTTCATTTATCATGCAATAATATTGCTAATCAACCGATCCTCTCCCATAAATATTTATATCCATGACTCAATTTCTGGCCATTCTGACTTTTGCTCATTTTTTTGAAAGCTCATCTGTCCTTTTCATGGATCCCTGTTTTTCTCTCTCTTGTATCTTCCTTCAAGTGCTCCTGGATGCTATACCCTCCATGGCATGAGGTCATTCTTCTCTGCCTCTCCAGCTACCCTGGACTCAGGTTAGTTGAGAGAGGGGTGTACATTCATGTGAATGTCAAGATAGGAGTGGGGAAATGCAATAAATGCATGAAAGGGAATATTGAACTTCTAATGCATTGTAATTACCATATGATTCTATCTTGCCCGTGATGGGTCCCGGTGGGATTTATTGCCATATTAACAGTGGTTTTCCCATTGCATTACTTAATGAATAATGTTTGAGCTAATAACCCACCAAAAAACCCCAGCAACAACAACATAACTCCCATTTGCTGTAATTATTATTATTTTTTATAATGTGCTGGTTTTTATATGAATCCTGATGTCTCTTTACTAGGTTCTTATATAACTACTTGCTTAAGTAATGGGCCCTATTAAATCGCCATCAACAGTAACATGCCATATGTTAGTGTTTTACTGATATTTTCCCACTGTATGGACTTGGGTTCTCAGGCTATCTTAGGGCCCTGTGGGTGGTGCCACCTCCCCCAACCCCCTGGCCACCCATCCCCTCCTTGCCCCCCACCCCACCCCTACCTGGAATTGATGGCATTAGGGAAGCAGGACCAGGGCCTCAGCTGTGCAAACACTGTGCTTCTGTTTATTTTGGTAGCCTCCGAAATATTTGTTGAGAGTTATTCGAGCAGAAAGGCTGAATGGAGATCATTGCAATGTGTCAAATTAAGGAGTGCTTAATGCCTGCCTAATCTCTTGGTAATTACTGTTGTGGCAGCGGAAGGCTTCAGAGCCTGGGAGGAAAGCTAATGATGGTGGGAGACATGAGGCTGCCTGGGCATCCGTGGCACTGCTGCTCGGCACAATTAGAGGCCCCACATCCATGTGAGAGATGGGGCCTCTGTCACTTAAGAGACAGGGGATTGGCCTTTGGAGGGGAGGGGTCAGGCAGGAGTGTCAGCCTGGGTCACTGGACAGGGTGTCACTTTCTTAATGGGGTTCTAAAATGTGACAGCCTTGTGTGTGCACATGTGTGCGTGTGTGCACACTCACGCACTCTCACATGGCTTGAGGATGAAGTGTGACCTCAAGATATTTGGGACAAGATGGACAAACAGAGAGCTTTCTTCCTAATTTCCCCATCTTTGTCTATCTTTGTTTGTCTCTCCTCTTTCTCCGATTCTCTCTTGTTGGCCTAATTTTCTCTCTTTCTGACTCTCTCTCTGTCTCTGTATCTCTCTCTGGCTGATCTTTTTAACTGGCACCTACCTCCCAATCATGAATTTTCATAGAAGCAGAAAATACTGTTGAAACAAATTAAGAAGAAAATAAAACTCTCAGTAAGACCCCCCAACTTCTGCCTGAAAAGGATAGAGAAAAACAGGAATTTAAGAGAACCCAACAATCAAATTCATGTAGAAACAAGTTGGAGAAAAAAGAACTCTCCGACGGGCAGATCTGCTATGGCAGAGATCGCTGGCAGTCCAAGGAAATACTTACGTAACGTAAATTCCTATTGAAGAATTAGGAACCCGGTCCAGGTTCACTTGAAGCTCCAGTGATCTGTGAGTGGCCCCCAACAGGGGGTCAGCCAATGTGAAGTCCAGTCCCAGCTCTATCACCCACTAGTTCTGTGGCTTTGCAGGAGCCATTTTACTCGTTTGCAGGATGGGGAAGTACTTAGCTGGTGGGGATGCTACAAAAATCGAAGGAAACGTGTGAGAGTGCTCTGAAAAGAATAAAACACTATAAATCAGTCAGTCAGACAATTAAGCAAGGCATCAACAGAGATGAATGTGCAATGCACAGATAATTGGGGGGCTCACAACTTGCCATAGTTACTGCGATCATGGTTGCCGCTGGCTTAGGCAGAAGGTGTTGCTCAGTAGGCCTGCTACTCCTTTGAACGAGTGGCCTGGAGGGGATGAACTCTCTGCCTTCCTTGATATTCCTCCAGTCACCCTTGGGATCTCAGGAGCCCCAGAGATGTAGCAAGCACTTGCAGGACCCCAGGCAGGGACACCCTTAGCTTGAGGAAGGAGGATGTTGGAAGGTAGATGTGGATTTTGTTGGCAGTGTGGAATTAGCGACAAGGACGAGGGAGACTGAATTACTTCCAACAGGATCTTGAACGTCATGACGGCACAAGGCTGGGAGATAGAGTGTCTTGTCATTCCACACATTGTATCTTGCTAATTTTGACTTGGTCACAAAAGGTGTGCAGTCACAGAAGGAAGGAAATCCTGAGGTCGACCAGTGGTTCTTGTGAATTTCTCTGCTGTGCGCTGAGAGGAGAAAGGCTAAAAACTGAGTGCCCTCTGGGGATGGTAAATAATTTAGAATATGAAAGACACCTAGGGAAGAAATGATGTCAGCTTCCTTTTGGGGCAAAATTCTGGACTACTGAATGAAGAAGAGCCCTTTTTTTGACCCCTCATTTTTGGAGAAGCTGCAGCCCAGAGGGTGGGTCTTTGATCCACAGCCCCCTGATTTCTCCCTCCGAGGACTCTGGTGCTAAAGGTGTCAAACTGTGTGAGTAGCTCTGTGTAAATGGTGAACATCTTTGGATTTCCCAATAATCGGTTGAGAGTATGCTGCTTTCCCAAAGGACAGTTCTATTTGCAGACCAGTCTGTCTGAACATCAGCCCCAGAACCTGATTGGAGAGAACATAGTCTACTCAGCAGCCTTGTAACTTCGGAGTTTCTTAGACTTCACAGCAGGGCAGACTTTAATCTCTCCCAAGATGTGACTGGAAATTTAGTCTTCTGAAGAAGACACAGAGAGGCTGGCCAGGGTCCTCTATCCTCTGCACCTGTCAGCACCGATTTGACGGGCCAGCGCTGCTTCCTGGTGACCAGACAAGGACTTGGTGTTCACTTGGGAGGTGGTCCCTCTGGGAAGAGGAGGCCAATTCTCTCATCAGCAGTGAGGGTGATGGGAGGTGAGAGTGCAGATCTGTAGGAGAGAGAGTGAGAAGGGCACGGGAATTGGGAATTGTGCCAGGGCTGAGCGGAGGGAGAAGGAGGAAGGGGAGAGAGGCCAGCCTAAACTGGCCAGCTCCAGCCACAGAGCTCGGCAAGCAAGAGGTTCATCATTAACTGTCAAATGGTGGTTTAATCAGCTCTGCTCCTCAGTGGAAGATAGATTTAATATCAGGGCACATTTTCAGAGCCATTAGTTTAATTATGACAGGTGTCTGCAAACTGGACGACTCTGCTTTCAGACCTGAGTGACAGCATTGAATTCTCCAGGCCCCTGGGGCTGCTGGGGTGCCTTACCAAACTGAGCCTCCATTATAAGTCTAAGTGTTTTCTTTTCCCTTCTCCCCCACCACCCCTGTTTCTCTTTGCCCTCTTCCCCTCTTTTTATTCTACTATACATATAAAAAGAAGGAAATGGATAGAGAATTGTGTTTCAGGAGAAAATAATTCACCTTGCCCATTGGAACTTATTTCACTGGGGCTTCCAACAGCCGAGTTTCTAGTCAGGCAAAAGCAGCTACTGTTTCTCTTAAAACTTTCCATCGACATTTAGCATGCTGTCCACAGTGATTGCCTGCTGGCGTTTTGGTTTGCTTTTGTACAGAACCTGCGGGGCTCTTCCTTGATGCAGAGATGGCAAACATGTGTGCACTCACTGTGCAAGCGGAGGGAGTGGGGGATGCTCTGAGAGCATGGGATGGGGGCAGGCTCAGAGCGGTCTGGAAGAGTCTCTCAGCCACTAGCCCGGCTCTCTGCTGCTCTGTGCATTTCCTGGGCTACCATCCTTTATGATTACATTTTCTGTTTTGTTGAAGCAGAAGGAAGGTTAACATTAAAAATCTCAGATGTTCCCAAATTCAGATAAATAGGGTTCTTTGGTGGAAACGTGGCCCGCTCACTGGACTGTCCTCTCCTATCTCAGAAGCTCCTCAGATCTCAGGAGCCCAGAATACCCCCAGATGACGGTCCCTGAGGGCCCTCCCAGCTTTACAGCATGTGACTCTCAAAGCCGGGGCCTCATGCAAGGGGATCACCCTCAGAAGCCGTTCACCAGACTGAGGAGAAGTAACACAGGAGCAGGAGGTCAGGACACAGCAGTTAGAGTGCCCAGTGGGAATGAGCGGTTGCCAGGTTAGGACTGAGGACATATTTTTATTTCTCTCTGGTTAGTTTACTCCTAAGGTCAGGGTGCCCCCTCAGGCTGAGGGGCACTCTATCTTACCTTGTCCTCTCATGATCTCTCCCAGATTCTTTTTGCTGTCTCTTTTCTGACAGGATGGGGAGGGAATACCCAGTGTGGTCTGGCCTGGGGCCTGCCTGAAGACCTGGGGCCAGGGGCGCCCAGCCTGCTGTTGGGTCCTGTCCTGTGGGACTGTGGAGCTGGCTCCCTTGGCTGATGTCCAGTGACCCCTGCTGTGTGGTCAGGCTGTGGGAGGGGGAGAGAGAGTGAGGGAGAATGAGAAATAGAGAGGAGGCTGAGAAAAGACACAAGGCTTTCCTGAGTTTGTATCCTGACCCCTTTCCTTGGCCACCCCAATGAGACAGCTCAGTAATCTGCTGCTTTCCTCACACCAGCTGAAAGTCAGAACCTTGCCTGACCACCTTGAGTGTTTTTTCACTACTCCTTTCCAAGTGGAAATCAACCATCAGTCTATGCAGACTAGAGGAAGCAAATAAACTTCAAAAAGAACCTGTTCTGTGTTTCTCGAGCCCTTTGCTAAATGGAGCTGCTGAAACCACATCTGGGGGCTTGAGAATATGTGGAGTTCTTTGGGTTTGCTCCCTTAAAAAGGAGTTTGTGTGAAGAAAGGATGAGAGGGAGAATATTCTGGGCAAAGTGTTTGGGGAAATCATGTACCATGGAAGCTTACCTCTCTGACCAGACTCTAGCCTGTGTGTCTGGCCGCGGCAGTAAGGCACCGTTCTGCAACTTGCCCTCACTCTCTGGGGAGGATGCAGCCACTTTGTGTTCATTTTTTTTTTTTTTTTTTTTTTTTTGTTCACTGGTTCATTCACTCAGTCACACGCTCAATTATCAGTCATGGCAAGAAGATGCTGGTTGACCCTCTCGTGTTGGCATATTGTCAGATGGGAGGGAGTTTCTCCAGGATACCTTTCCATCTGAGGAGGAGGTCCTGCCCGTTTGCTGGGAACCCCTTCCCTGAGGGGTTATGATCTAGGTAAAATGGTGCTATAGAATCACTAAAAGCAGAGACCACTGGTTGGACTGGCATCTCATTCTACTCATATTACAGAGTGCTCATAAACTTTATTCCTTAGGAACCTGGAGAATACACTCCTTTATTTCAACCTTTGCAGCTATGACTCTAGCTGCCCACTTGAGGGTTGATGGGGTATCTTGTGGCATTTGTTCATATAGTGGGGATTATGGATGTCAGCCCAGAAGCAGTCAGTGGTAGAGTAGGAATTCCTCATGTTTTCTATGCCTATGACTGTGGAACACCCTTGCTCCTCATTTCTGCCAAGTTCTGCCTTCCATAAAGCCCCCTTCCTCTTTCACCACTTAGCATTGGTCTGCCTCACACTTTTGAGCATTTGCTTTTATGAGTCTGTGTTGAGCTCCCGTTATTCTTTATGCAGAGTCCTGTTTCCTCAACTAGACTGTAAGTGCTGAAGGCCAGGGTGACGTCTCACTTCCCCTCCCCTCCCCCAGCCTCTGTGCCAAGCATGGCACCCCAGAGAGACTTCAGCCCACAGACACACCTGTGGGGTTTGTGGACTCTCTTTAGAAATCCTCTTTCAGTGGAGTGTTTACAAATCATTTTCAAAGGTTCTCTTGCCACAACGTAGTCAGGAAGTTCAGTTTACAATTTTCTAGCTTTAATCGGTCTTCAAAGAAAGGAGTGCCATCAGGATGCAACTCACCTGATAGCACCCACCTAATTAAACATTTGAAGGGATCTAGCTGTTTGGAATAGGCAGAATTTACATAGTCTTCTCTTCCAACTGCTTAGAACAGAGGCGTCCAGGAAACCTGATCAGAGAAGAACCTCTAGTTTTGGAAATCTTCTAGACATCGTGGAATGGGACTCATGGCTCTAAGCTTTCTTTGATGGGTATTTACAAGCCACTTCTGCACACCTCTTATGGCCTGTGTGAGGAAAACCCAGAAATCAATTGCATTTTTCCATTTCACTGTGGGCCTCCATTCTTAGGTGGAAGTAGTCTTATCTGTTTGTTTTCACCTTTAGAGTTTATTTGAGGGGATGTGGTAGTGAGTTTTGTATATTAGACAATTAGACAAAATACAGAGACCATATAACAAATTACACATATAAGATTCAACTCCAGGACATGAGGAAAATCTGGCATTTGTAGAAGGTAAAAGTGGCCCCAGGGCAGGGACTATTGTTCAAGAGTTGGCAAACTATGTGGGTTCACAAGGACTGTATTTTTTATTTGATAGCAAAAATTCATAGCTTCAAAATTGCAGTATCTTATCATAATACGTTCATGTCAATTTACCTTTTAATTATAACAGATGCAACAATGCTCTGTAACTGGTTCTATTTTTTTCTCTCTCTAAGAAAAGAGAGAGAAATATGCAGATTTTTAAAAAGTGCATGGTGACTAATTAGCCACAAAACTAATTAGCTGAAATTATTGTGATGAGTATACCTCACTAAAGTAGCAGTAAGTTGCTTGAAGGAAATGCAGAATACAGAGTGCTCAAAGCATTTCAAGTTCTGAATTTGTGCAGACCTAATCAGTGGGGAGACCATACCATATTACAATTTATCTGAAAGTTGTTAGGTATTTATCTGGGTTTTCTTGGCTTATAGTTTCCAGCCTTTAAACCTGAGGTCTTCTCATTTCTGCGTTGCTGGTTCTGCCAGGGCAAAATCTCAGGGTTTTTCCTCACTCATCTCTGGAAGCTGGGATCACAGCTCTGCTTGGGCATCATGGAGAAATGTGTGGTCTGTTAGCCCCGAGAGATGATCTGATTGGAAGATACTGTGTCAAGTCCCTCTCGAATATTATCAGCATATCCACTTTGTTAAAGATCTACAGTATTGGAAATCTGTTTCATTTTGTTTGACCCAGTGTTTCCCAATCCTAATTGACCAAGACGACTTTTTTTTTCCACTAACAGAAACATAGCTAATTAACATCTTGAGAGCCTTACAATTTTATGGTTTATGGATAAATGTTTGATATTTTCAGCACTTAACAAAACTACACTAATTGGCTCGGCTCCTGAACTGCTGGGTCAGAGGCCTCATCCCTCTAGAAGTTTTCTTCCAATTGCTGGAAACATGCACCTTTCCCTTTCTCCCATCCCAGGACTGTATTGATTGTGCCAGTTAATGTTTTAAAGCAACTTGGGCTTGAAAACCAGGGATCAGGCTTCAGGACTGGGGCCAGGGGGTTGGGGCCATCCTCTGTGGAACTTTCAGGGAAGTCTGAGTCCTGCAGTCTGTTAAGTGTCCAGCTCTTGGTTTGGGCTCAGGGTGTGATCTCCAGGATGTGGGAATGAGCCCCATGTTGAGCCCTGCACTGGGGACTCTGTGCTCAGTGTGGAATCTGCTTGAGATTCTCTCTCTCCCTCTCCCTCTTCCCCTCCTGCTTCAATTCTCTCTCTCTAAAAGAAATAATCTTAAAAACAGACAATTCTGTATAACTTTCTTCCTACAGTATAACTTGTGTATAAAATGATAGTGACTTTTGATTTTCAATTTTTTTAAAATTTTTAAAAAGATTATTTATTTATTTATTAGTTAGAGAGAGAGAGAGAGAGAGCACGAGCACAGGAAGAGAGAGGCAGGCAGAGGGAGAAGCAGGCTCCCTGCCAAGCAAGGATCCCGATGTGGGACTTGATCCCAGGACGCTGGGATCATGACCTGAGCCGAAGGCAGCCGCTTAACCAACTGAGCCACCCAGGCATCCCTGATAGTGACTTTTGAAAGCCAGATGAGGCCTGTACATCAATAACCTGAGATTTAAAAAAAAAAAATTTGTTTTTAACAATGGAGAATAGGGTGGAACAGTGGAAGAAACATGTGGTAGAGAGACTGAGCTGGACTTGGTGCTGGTGCTACTTAACACTCTACATTCACAGCTGATTCTGAGGGTCTGGCGGCCTCTGGTGCTAGGCTCACCATGCAACTCACATTCTCAGTGTCTGACTCTCATTGTGTTCTCTTTCCTTATGTCTCTTCTCTTATCTTGGACAAAACCTAAGCCACATCTGGAATACTAAATGTAAGGAAGTTTGGAAAATGTAAACTTTCTCTCAGCTTTCAGCCTCTGCAGTTTGAGGAGGACCCAAGAAAGACTGGAATGAGAAATTAGTTAGACAATCTGCAGTGTATGTGAATCTTGTCAAGTCTTACTAGAGTTACATGTTTTTATGTCATCTCATCCCTCCCTCCCCACACTCATTCCTTCTCGTGGATCTAGGAAGGCTCTAATTCTGGATCTTGTCCTGCCAAATTATTTCTACTTCCTTTTAGAACTTATATTTATCTTTCCATGCAGGAATGTTGCCCTGACACCATTGCCTCTATTCTCTATGTTATGCCCTATAATCAAACTTTATACCTTTTAGACACCTAGGAAGACCTCTATGATTAAGTCTACCAAGGAAAAATAATCTATCACTCAAATAAGGATTTCAAGAACATCTTCTGTGGGCCTAAGAAAACACACAACTGCTTTGAAACGGAACCTGGTCCATGATCTCCGGAGCAGAGAATGTTGTTTAGAGGGTAGAGAGGTATGGCAGACACTGGCCAGGATGGCACTAATGCTTTTCTTCTTCTTGGGCTCACAAGAAGACCACAGTTCCCAGCCTTCCCTGAAGGTAGGGGAAGATCCATGGGACTGGGCCTGGCCTGCAGAATGTGCATGAAAATGTATCCCACTTCCTCCATTTCTGGCCCTCCTTTTTTATTTCCCCAATTGTTAGCTGGCTGAACACAGAGGTCCCAGTGGGGGACTTTGGGGAGACCCTACAAGATGGTGGGAGCACCAGCTGGCAGGCTCTGGATCCCCAAATGAACTCCTGATTGGAGTGTAATGTGAATGAAAAATAATCTTAAATTTCAAATTTAAGCCACTGAGATTTTTGAGTTGCTATGATATCAGCCACTGTAATGACTCTATGTACACAGGAAATAAACATGACATGGGTCTATCTGTATGACAGTTGTAATGTTCTAGCACAGTGCCTGGTAAAAAGCAGGCACTCAGTGAAGATCAGTTCCTCCATATAAGACCTATGTCAATGACAAAAATTGGACAAGAACTAGACACCAAAAGTGGGGGGGTATGCTTCAGGCACCTAATTTAGTACCTTCATTTGAAATTAAGGAGATGAGATAGGAGCAAGAAAACAAAGCAAACACCTGTATGCTTGAAGCATATTATCTCATTTAGCTGTAGCTTCAGCCTGATGAGGTCAGCACTGTTATTATGCCATATTACCAAGGTTTAGAGAATTTCAGCCAACTGTCCAAAGTTATACAATCAGCAGTGATGAAATACACTAAAATCTGGGCATGTTCATTCCAAAGCTTGAGTATACTGGCCTGGATTCTACTCCGATTTGGCTTCCCGACGTATCCCTTCCCTTGGAGGTCAGATCTGTGCTCTTTCTCTGATGGTTTCCCGACTTGTATAGATGGTACTTGGTAGAGGCCTCAAAAATATTGACTTATTATTGCTTTATGTGAACTCTCTCAGATCTGAATCCAAGAGAACCTGGATAGGGATGTCTTTTTACCACAAACTGGCGAATCAAAAGGATTGTCTCTGAGTGAATAGGCTGACCTTCTTGCCCCTGGGTATAAGAAGACAGTCATTCCTAAGTGACCAATGTAGCATGGTGTCTCAGAGCCCTGAGAGCTGAACACTGTTTGTGAAATATCCTCTTGAAGAAATATTTGAAAGGCTGGATCACTTTTACTGGAACCTGCTAAAGCCATGGAGCCATGGTTATGATTTCATGTTTTAGGGGTTTTATTGTTTTGTTTTTGTTTCTGAAACCAAGCTTCCTAAGCCTTTTTTTTTTTTTTTTGGTATTACAGAGCAATTTTGAGGGAGTTTTTAAAATAAAATATATTTTATTGTAGGAAAGAGTAAGGAAAAAGTTCTTATAACTTTGTTACCCAGAAATAATTACTAACATTTTGGTATACTTCTTTATAGCTTTCCTCATGTATGTGTTTATAATGTGGTTATTCTTATACTGATATACAGCATTCTCTTTTTCATATTACAACCCTTGTCTTATCCCATGTCATTAAATATTCTTGAAAAACATTATGATGGTGGAGTAACAATCCATCTCAAACATGCAGTATAATTTATTTAAACTGTTTTTTATTTGGGAAATTTAAGTAGCTAAGTTTAATATAAATACTGCTATGCTAATATAAATAATGCCATGATGAACATCTTTGCATATATATCATTGGGCTCTTACCTGATTTCCTTAAGAGGCTTTCTGAAAAATATTTATACCAAGGATGAGTTATTAATATTTTGACATCCTGAATACATCTTACCAGGTACTTTTAAAAATGCATGAACACACACTTCTACCAGCACTATATAAAATATCCATCCTACTGTACCCTTATTATGCATATGTTAACCATGAAGTTGTAGGACTTCTGAATCTAGGTTCCCATGGATTTTTGCATGGGATCTGAGAGGTCTTAGAATATCCTAAAATTTTGTGCTTAATTTTGTGTATATGTACATTTTTATGAGGAAACAGTTCTTGAAGACATAATGTTTAAGAGTTGAATTATTCTTGTGTTTATTTAATTTTTCATGTCTTAGTGAGCCTGAACATCTCTTCATATATGTATTGGTCATTTGTCTTTCTGTTCTTGTTAATGTTCTATTGGAGTATTTCTCTTCATCTGTTTGATTTCTAAGAGAAGTTTGTATATGAAGGATATTAATCCTTGGCATGCCATCTTTGTGCGACAATTTTCCAGCTTGGTGGATTTTTAGAGGGAGATCTGAAATTATTAAGCATTATTGAATGTTTCCTGGGTTACCTCAGCCATCATGATTACATTTAGGAAGGCCTTTCCTGGTTAGATATTGTGCAGTGTATGTCCATGATTTCTTATACTGTATGATGGTTTGCCAAGTATTTAAGCCATTTAGAACTTAATACATTATTCATTCATTTATTCCTTTCTTCTCCTAACAAATATTGATTGTGTCCTAATTATGTGTCAGACACTTAATGTGAAGTGGGAATTTAATCTGCTATTTTCCTTCACTGATTAATCATTTTTCTCCATTATCACTTGCTGTATTCTCTACTGCTTCCTTTATTACATTTTATTAATTTATATTAAATTGTTTAAATATTAAAATGCAACTACTAATATTTTATGTCATGAATATGTACACTTATATATTATACATTTTTAAAAATGATTTATTTATTTGTTTTAGAGAGGGAGTGCTTGAGCACAGGAAGAGGCAGAGGGAGAGAAAGACCTGAGCAGATTCCCCACTGAGCTCAAAGCCCCACGTAGTGCTTGATCTCATGACCCCGAGATCATGACCTAAGCCACAACCAAGAGTTTGAGGCTTACCCAACTGCACCACCCAGGCATTCCTATGTTATACATTTTTATGAAATATTACATAAATCTGTTAACTGTTACACTAAGTGGATATATTTATTACCTGTTAATAGTGAATACATTTAATAATTAAATAAATATGGCATTTGGGTGCCATTTCTTTTATTTCACAAATCTCTTTGATTTTTTCCAATGCTTCCACACTGTTTAGATGACTGTAGCTCTAAGACTTATTTTAATGTTTATAGGGCTTGCTTCTTCTCTTTGCTCTTCTACAAAATTCTTAGCTATTTTAAATTGTCTTTTTAGACGAACTTCAGAATCATTTTTTCAAGAAAATTGGTATGATGTTTATCAATTTTGCTATGAAAATCCTTTTTGTCCTTATTTATGTTTTAACCCCTTTCCTCACCATAGGATGAAATATGTGTGTGCAGCTCCTGTCAGTGTGGGCTTTCTAAGTATTTCACTGGTATTTTGTAACAAATCTGGGTTGTTATTGCTGTCGCTTTAATTTGTCGAGTTTAGTGTTTTTTTTCATTTGAGATACACAATTTCCTATTTATTAATTCATTGGGTATTGTAATTCGGGTCTCAGACCCGAATTGATCTCAGATTTTAGTCCCAGATGATACATAGCTCCTGGGCTGTTTCCCTCTGAAATCTGGAAACACTCGGATCCAGAATTACTGTACTGTAGGTGAGGCAACTTCCCATCCCACCTTCAAGTTGTTGAGTGTATTTGGAATGGACCTTTAACCACTGAACCAGAGTCTTCCTTGCCATCTTCAAGAATTCACTGAGTGATACTAAATTAAGTAGATTTTGTCACTCAAATCAATTTGAGAATCTTTTTTCCTCAAACTGAGTAACTTTTCATTTTTATCATCATAGCGTTTTCTCATTCTATTATCTAGTATTATACTCTTTGGGCTTGCACCATTTTTTTTTTTCCCACTTCTTTATGACAGTATCTCCTTACTCTATTATCTAGTTTTGTGCTTTTTTGGTTTATGCTGCTTTTCTGATTTGTGTTCTTTTGCTATGTAAATGTTTCAGTTATTTTAGTAATTTGGAAGCCTTTTTTCTGTGGAAGGCAAAATCGCTTCCTGATACTGACTAGGTTTGCCATGGAGCTTGATTCTAGAAATGAAAAGTGGGAAGTGGGCTTAAGAGTAGTCTGATCATGGGGCACCTGGGTGGCTCAGTGGGTTAAGGCCTCTGCCTTCGGCTCAGGTCATGATCCCAGGACCCTGGGATCGAGTTGCACCAGGCTTTCTGCTCAGCAGGGAGCCTGCTTCCTCCTCTCTCTCTGCCTGCCTCTCTGCCTACTTGTGATCTCTGTCTGTCAAATAAATAAATAAAATCTTAAAAAAAAAAAAGGGTAGTCTGATCATGGTGTTTGCTTCCACTTTTCCCAAACTCGAGGAACTCTCAATAGTACCTAAAACCAGAGGAGGGAGTCCCTAACAAGATGTCTTAGCTGTAATCTGCTTTCAAGGGTCCTTACCTGCATAGTGGTTTGCACTTGAGGGGGAAGTCATTCTGCAGAAAGCAGAAGAGCAGCAGAAGCAGGTCATTCCTAACTTGCTGGGAAAGCACAGAAAGAGCCCCTGTCTTCCTGGGGATGACACAAATTTGAGCAAGGAGAACCAAACAGTCTGACTGAATGGGGGAATGATGCATGCACAGGTAATGTAATTCTTAAGAAGTTAATTTGGGAAGTTTTCAGAGGATAACCTTTAAGATAGATTACTGTAGATAGAAGATTCCAGTCTTGACTGTTTGCAAAATTCTCTGGGCAAATAATTCTGCAAAAATTGCCTTTCTCGTTCTATAGCTCCCTGTGATTCTGTGGTTATGTAAGCTTTTTGTGTGTAGGCTACTTTTTCCGATTCTGTACACTGATGGTTGTTTTATTAACACAGTCTGGGATATTGGTTGTTGTCAGTGTAATCAAATACACATTTAAACTTGTCAAGTACACAAATAAACTCTAATTATCAACGTTAAAAATATCTCCTGACTTCTAGTAAAATAGGAATGCAGTGCTCTCCTTCCCTTGCCCCCTCCCACTTCCCCATGTTTGTTCATTTATCGTTAGTCATATAAATCTATGTCAGTAACAGTTTGTGCATATTTGATTAACATTTGAAACCAAATTCACAACAGCTCTGTTTATACGCTGTAATTAGTTTTCAGAGTGACCTCTCAGCCTCTCAGTCTATGATTCTTCTATTTCTAGTGTTTTATTTTCCATCATCTCTCAGCTTGGTTTTCAAGCAGTCTTCCCAGACTACCACAGTGACATATTCTGTGAGTGGGGACACGTAGTTTGCTTTTTTGTAACAGCAAAATGGAACATAGATGAGAGCTAACTGAACTCAGGGGAAAGAAGTGGGTGGGTCTGCACATAGGGTCCGTGTAGTGGGGGATGTCCCACTCCCTCAACGGTGTGGTACCTACATCTGAAACCTGGCCCAGAGAGTTCAACTTTATTTTAGTCCATCTCTGCTTTCTTAGGAAATGTGCTTCTTACCCTGTTTTAGAGTATGGAACATAAAATGATTAGATAATAATAGATTTTTCTGTTAGTCTGTGTTTACATTATTGTTTATGGCAATTTTGTGTGGCCTTTAAAGGAAGGTCTTCATTTATGTTTAATTCATTGTGTTGATTGCAAGTTTTTGGTGTGTCTCTTTAGTTGCAAAAAGATGTTGTAGGGGTCTCTTTATTCATTTGACATTTGTTTATTATTCTTGCCTTGGTGGTAATCCTAAAGCCCCTCTTGAGACAATACATACTAGAGTATCTTCACATCTAGGCTTGATACCGGAATCAAACCATGCTGTCTGGAAAGAAAGTAAGAGATTTTGAGTACCATTTAAAAATGTCAGTCTAAAATTATGCTATGCCCCTCAAAATGGGGTGTGCCTCTGTCTGGGATAACTTGTGTACTCTCCTCTGGCTTTGGGCATCTTAGTGGAGAAGTATGGGGACCACAGCTGATGGCAAGGCACTCAAGGCTTTTCAAGCAGAGAAGCAGAAAAGGAAAAAGGAGACCCATCCAGAAGCAGAAGGAAAAGACCCTGCTAGGGCTCAGGATGGAAACTGGGCAAGTCCTGAAGTAGGCTGGTGGTCTTGGAAGAAGAGGAAGGTGGACATTTCAGAAAGATTTCAGAAATAAAACTGGGGAAGGCATGAAGGAAGAGGAGGGACCTACAGTGACCCCTGGGGCTTATGGCATGTGCGGCTGAGGGAATGTGGGTACCGTTGCTTATGGCAGAGGATTTGGGAGGAAGAGATTCTGTATATTGCAAGAGAGAGGCCACAAAGCCCAGGCCTGCTTCAGATTACTTACTCAGTGTTCCTTTTATTAATATTTAATAAAGGAGATATAAGGAAACATATTGCTCTTATTATAGTGATTATCATGAGGATTACTGATTGCATGAAAACTTTGTCTCTCAGTAAACTGCTTCCAGAACATTTATTTGTTCTGAAAGCACAGAGTCCTTGTCATACTTGCAAAAACTGTCTTTTCTATCATCAAATTACCTTCCTATCCCCCCACAGGAGTGTAGCCTTTTAGCTAGGATATCTTGTGATTTTCATCATTCTCCATGACCTCCATGACATAATGCATTGAGAAAACAAGGGGACAAAACAGAGACAATACAGTAGAAGCATTTTTGAGATTAGTGGAGTCAGGAGTACTGAAAAACAGGGCATTAGGGAGTAGGAAAGAATTAGAAGAGGAAGATCTCCCCTCCAGAGAGGGGAAGCACTCTTTACTGCCTTTAGCCTCTGGCACAGAGAAGTGAGTGGAAACAGGATACAGAATAGTCTCGCTTCATGAATTTGTTTCTACTGAGACTTTTCAGCCCAGCCCATCAGGGGAAGGAGCACTGGACTGGGAGTCAGAGACCTGGGCTCTATGCCACCCTCGAGCATTTTAGTCACTTCCTTATTTTTGGGCTCCTGTTTCCTTATCTGTCTAGTGAGTGGGCTCTCCCGGTTCTAAAGCTCAGAGGAGGTCTAATTCGTCCACATGCCTTATGATGGACCTAATGCAAACAACAACAACGAAACACCAGTGACAAATAAAACATTACTGTTACTCAAATGAATCCCAGGTAAATGAAAACCTTGGAGCCAAACCCACCAAGAGAAGTTACTAGATGTAGTCTTGGCATAAATGTGTTCTGGTGTCCATTTGTCCGGCATCTGATCAGCTTCTTAACCACCCAGAGCCATCTGAGGGTGACGAGCATCTCCACGTGTCCATCCCATCACTGAGAGACCCTCCCCGTGGCTGCTCCCCCAAAGAGTTGTGGGCAGTCAGTCTCACTCCTCACTGGCACGCTGCCCCTTTAATTCCAATGATCACATCACCCTAGTTGTTCCTTCAAAGCCCCCTCTGGAATGAAATGCTTTGAAGGTTCCCAGTTCAGCCTTGAGAGAATGGTGTCACCCACAGCCAAAGATGGCTCATGGGAAAATGATGTAGATTTGAATTTCCCCTTCCAGGATTTCAGCTAAAGCCCAACAGAACAGCCGTGAGAGTGGCCTGATGACTGGAGACCCAGGAAACCGTGTTCTTCAGCCTGGCAACGGAGCAATGGTTCCTATTTCTAAGGCCAGGAAAGGAATTACACTGGACCATCATACAGAAGCCCCTGTGATAGGACATCCTCAGCCCTACAATATGACAACAGCCCTACAATAGATGTGACGATGCAGGTCATCGGGAATTTCCTCCTAATACTCATCAAGGGGAGGGGGTGGTGTCATCCCAAAGAACCATTCAGTATGAGAGTTTCATTGGTGTTATCACAAGATGGACCAGAGAGACCAGAGAGGATGAGCTCTGCTGGTTTGTCTTCTTTCTGGGATAGTGAGTTGTCTGCTTCCCTTTCAGGTGCTAACTGGCATTAGATTCTCCATGAAAAATATTCCTTTTTTTTTTTTTTTTTTAAATTGAGGCGAACTCTCCCGGCATTAGTACTCATTCTGTGCTCTGTGGGTTAGTTAGGAATACTTTTGGCTTCCAGTAGCCAGAATCCCATCTAACAGTGGCTTTATGACACAAACACATTTATTGTTTACTTAACAGGGAATTCCGAAGACAGCTGCCTCATAGTTAATTCAGCAGTCTAAGTTTGTCATCAAAAAAAAAAAAAAAAAAAGAAAAGAAAAAAAGAAAAAGAAAAAGGAAAAAAAAAATCCAGTCTCTTTCTTTCTACTCTGCCATGCTGAAAACATGGCTTTTTGTTTTTGTGTTTGGTTCCTTATGGTTGCAAGATGGCTGCCGCCATGCCAAGCATTCCAACCGTGCTCAAAAGCAACTAGGATGGACAGGCAACAGGCTTTCTCCTCATAAGGTTGTGATTATGAAGAAAGTTCTGCTTTTCCTCTAAGGGCCCAGCAGACATCACCTTTCACTGCCCTGGTCCGAACTGGGACGTGGGCTACCCCTGTCTGCCACGGGAGCTGGGCGAGGGCAAAGGAGCAGATTCTGGACAGTGGCTGCTGGGCCACCAGATAACAGTATCTTCCACGCCCGGTGGAGTGCCTGAGACAGAAGAAGCCTTCACCTTGCTTGAAAGATCGTTTTCTAGGGCTGCGAAGACCTTTACAGGAGGAGCAACAAACTCTAGCTGCCTTGGACAAAAATCTATTCAAGCTTAAAATGCAAGAGCATTAGCTGCTCAGAGCCGTCACCGAGGAGAGATAAAATACGTCTGCTCTCTCAAGACCTGGGAGATGCTTGCAGTGTGATTATTTTTTTGGCTGGGAAAGCTGCTTAGCCGACAGAAAAAGGAACGTACCTGAACATTTATGAGTCGGCTTTTCAAAGACAGCGACTCATCTTCCTTTTCACCCCTCCCCCTTACCCCTTCCCTGTAAGGGAACACTTAGCAAAACTAAATAAATTATCAGCCCGGCCATGAAGAAGTGCTCTCACTGGGTTATGCAGGCGAGCCTCAAAGCCATAAAGGCAAACTCTGGAGCTCAGGTCATCTGCAGGGAGGAGGGGAGATGGGGAGGGCCTCTACAGGGGGCCAGCTGGGAGAGAAGGGAGTGCCGAGCTGCTCTGTCACCTTGCTGTTCTGGGGCTGGAACACAGGTAATGTGGGGCTACTCTGCACTGACCCAGAGGACCAAGTGGCCAAATTATTATCACTGGAGGGCTCCCAGGGTCACGTGATTGTTGAGCTAGGACAAAGCACCGTGCTGTGGTGAACTGAGCACAGGTCCTGCCTTACCAGCTTCTTGCTGGCTGACCTCTAGTGAGTCAGTTAATCACTCTGAACTTGGCCTTATTTGGAAAAGAGGGATAATAAGGGGGGCATTAATCTCTGCTATAAACTGAATTTTGCATCCCCCCCAACCCCCTGCCCCAATTCGTGTATGAGAGCCCTAGACCCCCAGTGTGACTGTATTTGGGGTTAGGGCTCTTAGGGAGTAATTAAAGTTAGGGGAGGTCATAAAGGTGATGGAAGTGGGAGGGAAGCCTAATGTGACAAAGCTGGTGGCTTTACAAAAAGAAGAAGAGAGAGAGATCTTCTGCTCTGTGTATGCTCAGAGGGAAGGCCACGTGGGGACACACGGAGACGGTGGTTGTTTACAAGCGGGGAAGAATGTCCTAACCGGGAACCGGACTGGCCGGCACCTTGACCTTGGGTTTCTGGCTTCCAGAACCATGAGAAAGTGCACTTCTATTGTTTAAATCACCCAGCCTGGGGCGCCTCGGTGGCTCAGTGGGTTAAAGCCTCTGCCTTCAGCTCAGGTCATGATCCCAGGGTCCTGGGATCGAGCCCCGCATCGGGCTCTCTGCTCAGCTGGAAGCCTGCTTCCTCCTCTCTCTCTGCCTGCCTCTCTGCCTACTTGTGATCTCTGTCAAAGAAATAAAGAAAATCTTAAAAAAAAAAAAAAAATCACCCAGCCTGTGGTCTTTTGCTGTGGCAGCCCGAGCTGACTGACACCGTCTTCTTGGGTGCTTGAAGGCAGCAAAGAGAGGGAAGGAGGAGAAGCTTTCCTGTTCCTGTGCTCTGTGCAAATGTTAAATGTCCTGTGTGTCATGTAGCACATGAGGAGTCTGAGGCCAAGAGGTGTGTTAAGGGACTCTCCCAAAGCTCGCCAGCTCCACGTTCTGCTGGAGGTTCTGTTGGAGGAGGAGCCCTTCCGGCCTCATGGTGGCCACCGTGAGGAGCACGGAAAGGCCTCCCCTTCAGGGGACAGAAGCCAGATTTGGCTTCCGCCCTTCTCTGCATAGAGCAGCAGGATGGGACACTCTGTGCTACTGAGCCACAGTCTCCTCCTGAGATTTTTGTGTCCAGACGTTTTTAGGAATAATCAATCAAAACCTGACTTTTCCTTATCGCGATCTCAAACCTGCTGACCCCTGGGGATGATCTGTCTGTGTGCTTACAGTGACAACATTTCTGTAAGGGTGGAATCTTTGAGAAACGTTGCCGCTTATTTAATTAAAAAATTAAGTTTATGCTTTAGACCATGCACATTCTGTCTCCTTTTATACTGGGGGAAAAATAACTAAAAATATGTTCTAACTGTCCAGGGCCTACTTCCAAAAAGCACAGGGCCAGATGCTGACCTCTCAGGTTGCTGCTTGGCCTTGGCCAGCCCCACAGGACCCCCAGGACTTCAGCGGTAGCTCTGGTGACCCTGCTCTGGTCACTGGAAAATGGGGGGCCTGGGGAAGCATTTCCTCATTGATGTGAGGTTGGGCACAGCTGCCTGCTGGCTGGCAGCTGGTGGTGGGTGTGGGGGCAAGCATCTTTAGCCTAGAGCCCGTACTTGGTGAGGGGATGGCTGAGCCCCGGCTTGGAAGGGCTGAGTGTCTTAGCTGTTGCTTCAGGATATTTATGCCCAGTCCTCCTTATTACTTTTGACGTGGTTTTTATTTTAACCTCAGCATTTCATTCGTTTTTGACTGCCAGAAACCTCTACACCCACACCCGTCCACACACCCATATACACTCTGAATCTCCTTGTAAGGAGAAAAGCAAGGTAGGCTATGGTTTCCCTCTGTTAAAAAAAAAAAAGAAAAAAAAAGAAAAAGGAAAGAAAGAAAGAAAGAAAGAAAAAGCACCACCAACTCCTCACAGTATGATTTCATAGGCCATGCTAATTATTTTTTAGGGCGAGCATAATAAAACCCAGGTGATTTGCCTTCAGCGGTTTCTCCTTATCTTCACACAGCTCTGGATCATTTACCCACATGGCAAGCAATTACCACGAGCCCCGCAGTTTTTACCAGACATTCTTTGTGGGAGCCCTGCTAGAGTACACAAAGGTTAATACGCTTTTGCACTACAAAATCTGGGCATTATCTTGTGTATTGTAAGACATGCCTGTGACACGTTGAATTCAGACGATTTACAAGATCAGCAAAACAGAAGGGGTTCCCATTGGGAGTTTTTTCCGCTAACAATTTCCTCATCAGAATGTGGCTCAGCAGCGAAGTGCAGTGTTTAGCCCAGGCTTTCTGCCTGGGGCGGCGGGGGGCAGGGCTTGGCCCTCCTACCCTGCTTCTCCTGGAGAGCTGAGGGGCTGGGGGTGCTCAGGTTGGCCATTGCAGAGACCCGGAGAGGTGCTGCCCCTTGGGGGGAACATTAGGTTTTGTTTCTTAAAATGACTGCATAATGTATTTAAAGTGAGAGCTGGATGTGACATGTGTCATTCATGTAGAGTCAAAAGCACTGACCACTGGAACTAAAGCAAATATTTGGAATGATTTTCTAGAAAGGGAGGCAGGGACCTAAATATCAACTAGATTGCTAGGTACGTTATATGCTCTCCACTGAGATCTTAGCTCAGATGTGGCCTCCTCCTGGGGGCCGTGCAGGGAGGTGGGGAGGGGCATCGCATCCCTGACTGCTTGTGCTATGTTGTCCATTCTCCTGTCACCACTGTCCCCATTCCCTGGGCTTGGCCTCCTGCCTCCCCTCCTTATTCTCTGTAATTCTTGTAAGTGTGTGTGTTAAATTGATACTCAGGCCATCTCTGCCACTAGGATACAACCCCACCGTGTTACTGTCAGCCTTCCGTCCCCGAAGCCAACTCAGTGCCTGGCCCAGAGTTGTTCCCAGGAACTATCTGTCGAGTTTTCATGTACGTTGTCTCCATACCTACAGAGAAAGTGTAGGTGCTGGGCATGTGACA
Source organism: Taxidea taxus jeffersonii (assembly GCA_003697995.1). Taxonomy (NCBI): domain Eukaryota; kingdom Metazoa; phylum Chordata; class Mammalia; order Carnivora; family Mustelidae; genus Taxidea; species Taxidea taxus. The sequence continues at coordinate 93,290 of RCUC01151297.1, forward strand.
GTGTTGGGTACCGGACTTGCCTACACTATGTTTAAGGACCCATGGTGAATTTGCCCATTCATTCATTTGTTCATTGAAATGTGAACATAAACACACAGGCTTTGTGACAAAGTCACCAAAAGTCACCCTGTAGCTGCGGGTTATGCAGTTTTGAGAGCACCGTCTGGGGACAGACAGAACCTGGGAGGTGGCTTTCTGGCCCCTCAGACTCAGTTATAGGGTAAGTGCTTTCTCTGTATCTAACCCCTCATTGTTGCTGGAGGTGAAGCCAGGAGACATCAGGAGTGAGGGCGCCTCTGGAGATCACTGCCCTTCATGGTTTCTGGCACTTCCATCCATTGTCTGCTTCTCCATTTCACAGAAGTGAAAATCAAGGCTCCGGGGAATTGAGCAGCTTACATGCCCAGTTGGGGAGCAGTGGAGAAACCATGATGAAGAAGCACTTATTCTGATTCAATATGGATGGATTTTGCTAGTAGGTCTCAGTGTGGCCTTTGTTCACATAGCCAAAGAAGAGAGCTCTGCTATCCTTTCTCTCTGGCCTGTTGTTTAGGGACAGAGCAAAGCAGAGAGACTATAGCCCTTGGGAGGATTCAAGTTGGAAATGATTTTCCAGCTCATCCAGTGCCTGGATGAGGGTAAGGTCAGGAGAGATGAAGTAATTTGCTCAATGTCACATAATCGATCGGGTCAAGGTCAAGGTCAAACCCCAGGTCTTAGGGTTTCCACCAGTGCTTCCAGGCACCTGATGCCCCATGACCTAACTGGAGTGTCACTGCGCAGCCTCCAGGGGGATAAGGGCTGCGGAACACATCCTGGAGGGAACGGGCAGAGTCGCCTTCTCTGTTCATCTCCTTGCTCTGCATCTCCCAGCACTGCCTTCCCTCTCAGCTTTTCCCACAGGAGCCCTTGCCATTCACGAATCTCCCCTCCCCATGGGCCAGCGGCCACTCCTGAAGCTGGAGTAACTGGTACCACAGCCAGTGGTAAGGCTGTGCGAAGATCATCTTGGAAGCATGTGCTGCTGGAGCCACATTCACTGAGGCTTCTGGGACTTGCCCCAGGAGCACCCCCAACCCACTCCACCATGCTGGCCCCTTTGTCTCACAAAGTGCCCTACAGCCCATCATTTGAGCACAGACTTGGCGTTCCCTGTTCAACGGATACTTCTGCTCTCTCTGGTCACCCTCTCTAAATTCTTACTGCAGGGATAACTTAGGATGCCCACCCCTCACCTCGAATATAGCCACTCTAGTTGCTCTCCATTATCTAACGCGGAGCTATCTTGTCTTCCGGCACATGATGATGAGTCCAGATCGTGTCAGTATCATCCTGGTCCCCAGTAAGTACATATAAGTTGACTGGGTGAAACATTTTATCTTTTAATTTTTTTCAGTGACAGAGTACAACATATTAACATGGTCTTTAACAGTGCAGGTGAGATAAATGGGTTGTAGGTTAACTTCATGTTCTGGTGTCCTCTGGCTTCTAATGCTCCTTCCTGTTAGATTTGGGAATATAAATTCAGACTTCTTCTTGGCACTCCTGTTCTTCTAACCTTTGTATGAATTTCTATGAATTCAGCCACACCCACTTCTGGTCTGGAGGTACAGTGACTTCTTTTAGCCTCTGCTCTTCCTGACAGGAAGTTGCCTCTAAGTTCTCGACATCATTTTGATGACTACAGCAATAGTCCTTGATGTCCCAAGCCCTGATTATAATCTTGTTGCTGGAACTGGTCACTGGGAGAAACCACTTGGGCCAGTTGGACAGCAGCCTTAACAGTTTTTTTCCAAACAAAACCAAACTTGCTTTGACATCAAAAGGGGGTACTGGGGAATATCAGCCTGAGAAGTTTTTGTTTTTATCAACAAGCTCTCCAAACTTCCTCTGCTTTCATGAGTCTGACAATTCCTTTTAAAACACAGATCTGACCCTGTAGGGGCCTTGGGAAGACTGTTGAACACGAATGCCGTAAAAGCCAGGGTTTCAACTTCACAAAAATAACAGCTACAAGACTTGATGGAAAAGGCCTTGGAAGTCCAGGAAAGGAATGTGTTCACGAGCATATGCACACACACCCTGCAAAATCTGTTTGGATCACGTCTGTCTTCATTTAATTAAATATGTACAAACCTGAAAAATTAAGATAAGTTCAAGCCTGTTGTGAGCAAGTCTGCAAGGCAGAGAAGAGCCAGGGTTCTGTGTCCCTCGTGGCAAAGTATCTCTTTCCTTCCACCCGTACCCCAACTCCTCTCCCCGCACCTCCTTACTCCGAGTTTGCCCCCGAACAAGTCATTTACGAGAGATGGCTGTCGTGGTGCATAAAGAAATAATTAAAAAAATCTTCAAAAGGCTGGCAGCATAAAAATCCCTGGCTCTGTCGTTTCTCTGTTTCTGCAAGCAGCAAAAGATCCATAATTCTCACACTTAATGTAATTCCAAGGCATCTAAAGTGATTTACAGTCGGTTTACTCAATACTTTCAGCTTTATTTAATGTAACAGTTATGGCACATAAAAAGTTTATTGAAAATCCTTTGGGAGTGCGATTGAGTAAGAAAGAGTCGTTGCTAATACCATTATAGGAACAGGAGGGAAGGATCCCAGCCTGTTTTCTCTGTGACCTTTATGGTTCCACGAACAAGGGTTATGGAGGGAAGGACTTCTCTCCCACCCTTGGCCATCACACAGACTTGCTCACTGCCAGCTACAGGGCTGCCATCTTGCTATTTCTGGACAGCTCTTTTTCAAGCTTGGCTGGCAAGGTGACTTGGATGATCGCCCTTGGTTTAGATTACCCTGGAGTCTCTATTATTATGCAGAGTCCGGGTTCAGAAAGGCCTGCTAAAGGGAAAAAGAAAACATGATCATTTTCCCCCCTCTAATGCTGCCCTGTTTTCTGATTTTTAATAAGGCCCACTTTCCAGTTGGCCCGCCTCCACTGGAGTTCAGTCCAGCCCTCCAGAGTCCCCATAGTTGTGGGGGTGACGTGGGGAAACATGGGCAAATATCCCCCAGACCCTTTGGCGACAGTCAGCTTTGCTCATTGCTATGGGGATGGAAGCTCTGGTGTTTCGTGTCCTCCCCATGTTGTCTACATCAGAAAGGAAATGGTACATTAAAATGATGCCTTTCAGCATTGTCTCAAAATACTTGACATATGTCCCCATAACTTTCCATTGGCTGTGAAAGAAAATTTAAGTGTGGCAGATGTCTAGGAAGTCAGACCCAAGGAGTCTGACTCCACAGTGTCTGTGAAATCAACAAAAATGGCTTCTTGTCTCTCATGACATTTCCTGAGTCCTCTCTACCTCTGTGACTTATACTGATGAATTCTAAGAACCTCGACGGCCACAGAGTGGGCTTTCATGCAGGTAAAGATCAGCATTTAGTCTTTCATTCATTTCCCTACGAAATGTGAACCTAAGTTCTAGCTGTAAGATCTTCAATTCTTCAGTAAAAGTAGTACTCATGGGTCTCTCTCTCTCTCAGGCATATACACACACACATGCACGCACACACACACATGTGTGCACGCATACACACACAGTTTTTTGGTGTCTTATTTTTCTCGTCGTTTTTCATTTTATTTTCCCTCTAAATTTCTCATAATCTAGACCGAGCAAGACACCATGGAATCCCATTAAAGCTTGGTTCTGTGATATGTATTTAAGTTTTACGGAGGTGTTTCCCTACCTGCCTCCGGATTCTTGCCTGCACTCCCAACATTTGTTGCTGTCAGTTAAGTATTCGGCATATATGTGATATATGTGAGGTGGTATATAGTATATATGTATGTGCAGACATATATGTTTACACATGCATATCCATACACTTGAGGGATTGTTTAAAAATTAATTTACAGAATTTCTTGCCAAGATTACGTATGGGGGTTACAATGTTTCCTTGCTGGCTCGACTCTGTCTGAGAGCTCTAACGCCGCGGTGACTTCGGTTCTTCCTTAGGAAGTCTCAGTGATGACTGTGCCTCCACATACCCAGTCCTTAAGACTTAACGTGATCACTGACTTCACTGCTTGAAATCTGTTAGAGACTGAAAACCTTCTCTCAGTGTGCCTCAATAGTCAGATGACTGTCGTGGAAGTCTCTTCTGCACTGAAACAAGAAAAAGCAAAAACAAAACCAGTGGACCTTCCATTTAGGAAGCCCATGCTGAGGTGGGTGCTAGAGTCCCATGCCGGTTCCCCAAATCATCTCCTGCCACGCCATCAGGAAGTAACTTCGTGAATATACAATGATACAGCAACTCATTGTAAAGTTTGTATCTTTCTACTCAATATCTTCATAACTGCCTGTTCTTCAGTTCTTTTAGTCACTGCTGTAAAAAACAAAAAACAACCAACTTTTTTTCTCACTGGAGGACCTTCCATGAATCCGAGAACCATTTGAGTGGCAGTCTGGGATCTGTTGTATTCAGTGAATGTGGAACTTTGTGGGGTTCATCAGAAAATGTCCTAAAAACTGGTCTCTGGTAGCTGCTAGCTACTGGATGACACAAGGCTTTGCAATGTACTCTGCCACGTGTACCTAATTTAATCTCTTGCAAACAACTTGTTGGGTTGGTTTTGTCATATTTTGCAGGTATGAAAACTGATCCCGGTAAGTGATTTAGTTAATATTGAAGTGGCAGCGTCAGGACCTGAAGCCAGATCCAGTAACTCCAAACCTTGCCTTCATTCCATCCCGAGGAGCTAAGTATACTCCCCATAGCTTGCAAGCAAGGAATGCCATCCGGTCATCTTTGGGCAGCACTTGGCAATACCAAAATGGTGAATATCCACATTTGATCCTTCTCTTATATCTCTCATTCTATTCCCTGAAAAGCTTTGCTTCCAACGAATACTACCAAAGAGTTATTTAATAATGGAAGATATTGGGGCACCTGGGTGGCTCAGTGGGTTAGGGCCTCTGCTTTCGGCTCGGGTCATGGTCCCAGGGTCCTGGGATCGAGCCCCGCATTGGGCTCTCTGCTCAGCGGGGAGCCTGCTTCCTCCTCTCTCTCTGCCTGCCTCTCTGCCTACTCGCGATCTCTGTCTGTCAAATAAATAAATAAAATCTAGAAATAACTTGTTAAAAAAAAATAATGGAAGATATTGCCAGCAGTCCCTAATATGGAACCTCTTAAAGACTCCAAAGCCCTCGAGACTGAAGCCACTGAAGGCCTCGTGGCAGACAGAGTAGAAGGGAAAAAGTTTGTATTCAGGGCCAGTGATATGTCAGTATCTCCTTAGTGCCAACTTTCTCCTGAGAATAGCTTGGTGCTCATCAACTTGCAGGACACATTGTGCAATGAGGTCTGACACCGGGTCTTGTGGGTTGGGGCAGTTGGATCTGTAGCCACTAGAGGGCAGCAGAGGGCTTACCCACTGGTTAGAGTAGAAAGTAGGTAAATTTCTCAGGAAAGGGCGAAAAGTATAGTCCAGAAAAACCCATTGGATCGCCCCATGTAGTGAATGCCGTGAAGCTTGTCCCAGGAAGTGCCTTCCCTCAGGTCCAATCCATACATCCCTCAGCTGCTGGAGCACTGGCTGCTGACAGCTGACAGCGGCGGGTGCATACTCCCGGAGAATTAACCTGGGCATCAGGGATCTGCTTTGCCCAAAGTTATGCCTTCTCCAGGGGGGTGACCAGTGCCCCACCAGTGCAGGGATAAAAAGGCCTGGCTCCCTTGCTTCAGTTTGTACAATTCTCAAGGGCCATCCATGATCCAGAGCTCCAGGACTGGTTGTGGCCTCAATTAGGGATCAGTTTTCCCCTCTATCCAGTTGTACCTTCCTGGCTTCTTTACAAGGCTATCTCCAGAGACCACAGCCTAATAAATGGATGCATCTCAGAGTCACTTTCCTGGGAGACCTGTCTAAGAAACACAGCTACTTGGTGTAGATAAGGCCAACAGTTAAACCAGAGGGGTAAGGGAGTGGAGTAGTGTTCAGCTGGGAGCACCGATGGAACACAACCTGGGAGTCTCAAGGTCAGGGGTTGGAGGCATACACATGAAGGGAGATACCAGGCTAGGATCAGGCAGGAGCTGGGGTGAAACGAGTCAAGTCCGAAGTCCAGTAGAACTGAGGCCACAAGTTCCAGAACTCAGAGGACCAGACAGAGGCCAAGGATGGAAATTAAATTTGTTTGCTGGAGTTCGTGTAAGGGTGGTTGGGTTTAAAGGTCTTCTCTACCCTCCTCCCCCTACATATCTCTTAGCATTGAGCAACTGGCAGGACCCACTGCCTCAAGGCCCCACCTGAGCACTGTGTGTACTTGCATTAACTATGGCGGCCTTCCCCACTCCTGGGGCTCTCCTAGAACCACACAGCACCTTCAGACATCCCAGAAGCCACTTCCTACAAAGATTCAGCCAAAGGCAATTGGCGGAAGAAAAGAGTTCCTTTGTTTTAAGCCTTACTGTCGGATTTCCTTGGTGTTCTTTTTAACCCTGGGTCAGGGAGGCCATTGCCTGTTTTCAAGTCCATGGTAGGACCATTCCACCGAAATAATAGAGGGGCCACCACTCCCCAGCGTCAGCAGACCCCGCAGCTCCATTCAGCCTCCCATTGTTCAAGAAACGGACTCTGACAAGCACGTGCAGCAAACCTAGCATGGCAGAGCTTGTACCAGCGTCTGGGACCTCCGCAGGGAGATGACTGATCGGCCTATGGATTAATGTACTATTATTACATTACTCTTTAAGCTTCAAAGGTCTGCCAGGAGGGCTAAGCTCGCTATCTATTCCATGACATTTTAAGAACAAATAATACATTAATATATTTAATTTGAGAATAAACACATACATTACAGGCAGGGGATTTTGTCTATGCTGATAAGGCACCAAATGACCTTTCCAGAGCAATCCCAGCACGCAGAGCCGAAAAGGGACGTGTTCCAAAAAACCTTTTGTATCTATGGGCTGTAATATGTGGGCTTTAATGCAGGTTTGGCCCGGGTGGAGCTGCAGCTGCCACGCTCTTCGGAGATGGGAGCCTTTGCTATAATTACCCCTTCGACACTAATCTGCAGGAACACTAAATCTTGTTGCCTCAAATTAGTTAATCAATTAAGTGTCAAACCACAAAATGTTGGAGATTTTGGTTTGTATTTATTAACTTGGCAGGCACTTCCTCCCTCAACCCCTTGGCTTCTTCTCTCTTCCCCTTGCAGGGGAGCTGGCTTTTAAAAAAAATGACCAGTCACTCATTGTTTATTTCTGGCCTATTAGCAAAACAGTTGAAGTTACATAAGCCTGGTGCCCGGCACTGAAGCAGCCCTATGATTGACGGCTTGGAGAGCATTCAGGCAAAGTTGTGTATTTGTATAGTGCCGTTTCTGGGCTTAACTTAGAACAGCACATAGCTGATGAGCCAGCACCTTCCGCTGTGTTCGCTAAGGTCAGCCATTTTGGAGCCGACATTAATTGTTTGAAAGCCTTGTTTATTGTTATGTCATTCTCCCGAGGTGAGCAAGGGACAGGTGGTGGTGTTTCTAGAACTCCCTGGTCAGAACCTCTGTTTTCTCCAGGGCCCTCGGCCCCCACCCCCCCATACCCCCAGCTGTGTCTAGACGAGCTGCAGCTGTGGGCTCCAGGGGGACCAGGAAGTGGCGGAGCAAGCTGCCAGGGGCTGTGCCCAGAGCTCTGGATCTGCTGCCGGTGCATCCCATTGGTTCCACTGACGTGACCCCAAGAGCCCATCACTTCCACCTCAGCTCACTCTAACCATCTGTCTCAGTTCAGCCACAGGAATGAGCTCACCCTTAGGTCTCAGATAGGCACAACACAAATAACAAGACTAATTCTACTTGGCGATGAAAAACCCAAGGTAAGACAGGGCCATTAGCACTTAAGGAGTGCATGATCTCCTTGAAAGGACAGAAACATATGCATGTGACAATAAAAAAGGGAACACAGAGCAGCGCTCACATATTCGATTACTGAGCTGCGTCCTCAGCGTAGATGGGGCTCATCAGTGGGATTGCCATTACTACCCCATCCCTGTCCTTAGAGACAGTATGTCTTTTTCTCGTTTGAGGGGTGGATAGGCTGTTTCAGTGGTTCCAGAGAGGAGTCTGTGGATTGGAGCCCGACCACAAAGTGAATTCACAAAGTGAATTATATTCTCTTTAAACTCGGGGAATTAAAATGTCCTTTCCTTGTGACATAATGGTGAAAGTCTATGGTAGTCTTTCCAGTGTTCAGATTTTGCCAAATAAGAAGGAATCAATGTTATGTTAGCTGCAGAGGATTTTATTCATTGCAGGTTTTTATTTTAAAATTTCACTACTCCAAGTAATCAGAAAACCTGATTTCAAAAATTGTAAGCCCCCAATCTTATTACTGCCCTTTTACAGCAGAGGAGACTGAAGAGAGAAGTGGCCCCCATTTGCCAAGTGCTGGCTACAAACTCTGATCACCAGGCCATTCAGGTTCCACAGAGCCAGGGACAGTTAGGACTTGGTTTCCACAGTGCCACACACTGGTCAGCATGGTGTATTGTGGGCTTCTGGCTGGCCCTGGGAGTTCCAGGCAAGGCACTGAAGGGGTTACAGAAATTCCTTATCTGGAGGAGATCTTTGGCAGGCATTATCAACTCCAACTCCTTAGTTTTGGAGGTGAGAAGACTGAGGCTCAGAAAAGGGAGGATTCCCCAACAGCAATGGCCACCCCACCTCAACTTGGGGCTCAACGTGTGGCATCCAATGAGTTGCTCCCTCCAGAAGCTCTTGTTGGGTCCTAGAGGCCAGACCCCTGGGATTGCTTTCCTCACGGACCCTGCACTTCCCGTGTCAGCATCCCTGTGATCACAAGCATGGGGTCTCCAATGAGCCCGTTTGGGGTCCTCCCTGGGGAAAGTCAGATGACTCCTGGGGACTTGGTTAGTATTAGGTATTGAAAAGACCTGGGTTTGAAGTCAGAGAGCTCTGTGTTTGAATTTTACAGCTTGGGCAAGTGGCTAAATCCCTGCATAGCCATTGACCTGTCCTGTCCTTGAAAGATGGACACAAAATTCACCTGGCAGGCTGTTTTCAGGAGCCACATGTCAGTGTGCAGAAGGCGCTAAGGCAAAGCAGGCATGAAAAGCAAAAATTCTCTTCTCCAATTTCCTTTCACCCGTGCTACTCGTCATGAAGCCGAGAAACTAGTCGTGGGAGGAAGGCTCTAGTGATGACCGCTCCAGCTTCCTGACTGGGTTCCCCAGCCCCATACCCCAGAAGCCCCAAAGCAGTTTGATTGTTGAAATCGTAGTGGGAAAAACCAAAGCGGGATGGACAACATGCTTGAATCTTCACTGAATGTCAGGTTTGGCTAATCTTTATTATGTTACCTGTGCATTAATTAAGGCTTGAGGAAGTCTTTTTAATGTGGGATCAAAAATAGCCTCCGACTTCCTGAGCTGCTCTGTAATTTGAGGATCACTCTTTCTACTCAAGTGTGAACAGAGCAGGCAAGAGCCCCAGGAGCTCAGTGTGTCTACCAACCGAGAGGAAATTCAGTGGGCCAATCGAGTCAAGGCCCTGCAGTTGGCCTGGTCTCGCTGGTCTGTCCCTTTTGAATTCAGCTTTCTGTCCTTTTCTCAATGCTCCAGATCCTTCCATTTAAATTCTCCCTTACCACATGTAAAACAAAGCTAAAAAATTCCTGGAAACCAGTGTGCCTCTCCTCCAATGAGGCTCGTGTGGGTGAGTGCCTCCACCCATCTCCTTGCTTGTCTGCTTGCAAGACACACGGCTCAGGCTTGGCTTTGTTTCCTCAGGTTATGATTTACGCGGGTGGACCCCGGGCAGGGAAGAGTCGAGTATCAATTTCGCTGGGTTACCGTGTTAAATGACCGATGCATGGATGGTTATTGCTGCCTCGGGAGCAAATGAAAGCCCTTCGCCTCCCTGACACCACCGTCCCCCCTCTGCTGATGATCAGTTAAAAATGTAAATAAAAAGACTGTACTTTGGAAAGAGTCAGCTTGGGAGGGGAGGGGGGAAATTGCAAAAGCGAAGTTTATTGATCCCCTGGTCAAGATTGATGGCACAATAAGAACAGGAGGCGAAGAGTGATTTTGCTTTTGAAAACGTTGATGAATAAGCACTCAGGGGCAACAAATAGCCAGGCTCCCCGAGTGATGGACGGCGGTGGGGGAACAAGATGCATTTTTATAAATGGGTGAAAGGAGAGGAGGACTTATTAAAAAAATGAATGACCACATGTGGCAGGGAGATGCCAGTAGGGAGAAGAAAGCCATTGATTTATGTGCACTACTGGCATTTGAAAATTCAATAATAACATTGACAAATGAGAGGCAAACCTGGCCACAGGACGACGCTGAGCCTGGAATGGAGAAAGAAAATGCCAAGGTCAGAGAGAAGGAACAGGAAAACATGCTTATGTTGGAAAGCCTTTACATTAACTCATCTATAGGAAGACATTAAGAAAAATCCCTCCACTATCAGTGCCTGGCTCTCTGAGTCAAGGAGGCAGGGCCAGGGGCGGGTGAGGGGAGCCTAGGGAACAGGGAACCAACGAGAAGCTGCGGGTTCCAGGTATTCTCTTGCTGCCCGAGGGGAGGCTTCTCGCTGGCCATAGAGGGGTGGCCAGGCTTCATCACACCTCCTCGCCCTGCTGCCCGAGACTGAAATAAACAAGCCCCCAGAATGGGGGGAGATTTCCTGTTGCCGCTTATATTCTGTTCAGAGCCATTCCTTACCGGGGCCCATTGTTAGCACTTTTCTGTGCTGGGACCACTGTGTTTTGCCCATTGGGGTTTTTGTACACATTGTCCTTCGGCTGTGGGTCCTACGCTCCCTGAAGACAGGCCCATCTTAGGTGTCTTGGAGACCCCTAGGGTCTCAAAGATCAGTAAGTGACCATCATGGGCCGTTTCAGCTCAGCGTTTCTAGCTCCTCTGGCCCTCCCTCCTCCTTTTCTTTCCATTCCATACTCAGCCCCCGTGCTTTTTACCAGAAATCCTTTCATTCTATTCTCATCCATCCGTCCACTCATTCATTCATTCCTTCAAGTCCCTAAGAAGCACTGGCTTTGAGCGTCACTGTGCTGGGTGAAAAGAACAGATGGGATCCTTGGCTTGTAGAATTTGGTAAGAATCTTCTGCAGGGCAGTGCTTCCCCTTAGAAAGGAGGGGTTCGGGGCTCTTCGCACCCATTCCTCTGCCCACTCAGAATGTTTCTCCCATGTCGTACCTGAAGGCTGCCCTTCTAAGACATCTTTCTTGGGTGAAGTGGAGCCGCCCTGGGGTTCTGGGTTTGCTTAGCTTCAAGCCACCCTTGGCGATATTTTATGCATTCCTCTTCTTTCCGGCTCTCCCTAACTTATCGCCAGGTGTTATCCAATGAAGAAGGACCCTGGAGTCCAGCAAGCCTGAAACAGTACTCTCTGACTGCATTCCTGTATGGGACTGGGGACACCCACTCCCACCTACTTGTGTGCACACCTTTCCCTGTTGACTGTGGCCCTCCGACAGAGCTGACCTTTGACCTGTGACCTGCACCGGTCTCATGATCTCAGTGGATGCTGTACCCTGTTCTCTGCCTATAACCACGAGCTTCTTAGTATATGTGCTGCCGAAGCGAGCACAAACCACGAGCTTCTTGACAATGCAAGCCAATACTGTGATGCTATGATTTTAACATTTCAGCCACTTAATACATTCCACTTTTCTTTCGTTCATTGGCTCTGCCTTAAATGGCAGAGGAGCCTGAGATGAGGAAGTCCTCCCAGGAGACGGCTGGTCACCTGTCAGTGAGCGCTCTTTGTTCATTCCCCACTTTTGCTGCTATTCCCCTGTGGCCTGGGCAGGCTTCTATGATGTCTTTTCCAAATGCTACAAGGTGAGAGGGGCTTAAGCAGAAACGTAAATCCTTGCTAATATCTTCTTGGCAAAGCCTGGCGCTGCGGCCCCTCCTGGGGGCTTATCCATGGGCCCGATCCAAGTGGATGAAGCGGCCATAGGGCCCAGGTGTGTGTGTGACGTGTCCTCAGGGTTCTGCTGGGCTCCCTAGGCCCCTAGCAGTTCATTGAATTTTCAAGTTTAAAAATTTTATTGACTTTTACAATACAACCAGGTCTTCTTTTCACTTTTTGCCTTAGTTCCTAGTGGCAGATACAAGTAGCAGAGAGAGAGAGAGCATGAAGCTGAGGGCTGGGATGATAAACCAGATGGATTGTGAGAGTCAACCCAAGGTTGTGCCAGCCTCTCTGGATTCTCACCCCACAGTCTGAAGAAAGCTCTCGTGCACCTGCTCGTGTCAATCTAAAGGTCCAAGCATAGCTTCCGAGTCACCTGTCGCCCATTCTTCGAGAAAACCCATCTTAAGCACTTTGGATGAGCCCCTCAGGCTGGAGAATGCAGTAAGTGTCCTGTTCTCCCCAAGTCTCTGGGTGTAGAGAAGGGCACACAAACAAGGAATTGCCTGCCTGTCGCTGATGTATCTCTCAGAGCCCAGGACAGGCGTGACACCTGATTGGTTTGTTGAATGAGTGAATGAACACGGTGTATTAAGTGTTCCCTTGGAGAGATGACAGTATGCACTGGGGATATGGAAACTTCCTTTTGCTTCTGAGAATCAAGGAAATATTCACAGGGGAGATGACATTTGAATATCGCCTTTGAGGATGAATAAGAATCGGGATGAAGCCAGATCCCTCTGGTGGAAGGAAAGGGAGGAGTGGAAGGGTACCATCGGTATCAGAGAGGCCAGTTTATGGAGAGCAGGTGAGAGACAATGAGCAATTAACCCCATAAAAGTACTAATCACTGACATTTTGTGAGCACGTCCTATGGGTGGTGTTTTCGCACTGATGACACTGCATTTTAGCAATAATGTCATTTGCTCTTCTCAACATTATTTTTATAGACACTAGGGCACAGAAAGAGCTGAGCCACCTCCTTCGGTTACACAGATGATGAGCTCGAGCTGGAGCCCAGGTCGGTCCCACCCGAAGTCCACGCTGTGAAGTTCCAGGCTGTGGGCAGTTTCCACGTCTCCTGATTCCTGGGGAGGAGCGAGCCCCATAGCTGGCACACAGCTTGGGGCAGAGTCATGACTCAGTAAATATTTGCTGAATGGGTAAATAGTGGCTCATTCCATGGTCTGGGAGACTGAAAGCCTTGGCTCTGCTGTTCCCCTTGAATGACTCTCCCAGGAAGGGGAAGGAAAGGGAAGTTTGGAGAGAACCTTACTGGCCAATTAAAGTGAATGTGAAGCCTACACAAGTTGACCTTTAATCACAGGAAATAATCATGTCACTATCTATAGGTGTTGAAAACTACCACAGATAACCTCCGCAGTGGTTACAAGTGTTGAAAATTGTACCAAGGTACGCACTTCCTCTAGATGAAAACTACAGCTTACTCAGTGGGATGAGCAGAGATAGACAGGGGCGTCTGTTCGGACTGAGTGGGGTGGGGGTGGCTGGGAGGTTCGGAGCCCACCCCTCAGCCTCCTCACAATGCATGGGAGATGTGGATGTGCCTCCACAGAATCTTAGGGTGACTCGAAACGTGACTGAAACCCTTGACTGAGGGCCAGCCCTGAGGGGAGACTGAGGGCTGGAGAGGGGAGATGGCCTGTGGACAGGGCACAGTGGGGTAATGCAGCACCCGGGTTCAGGGGTGTAGGGCTCTGGCCTCATGGATCATGACTCTTTTGGACAAACTAAATAAGGGCCCAGGAGAAGGCTCTCTTGGGCAGTTTGCAGGGATTTGGCACTGTATTGGCTCAGCAAATATTGGCGAGAAGGGCCTAGTAAAGATTCCATTTTGTTTTTCTGCCTTCTTTCTGGCTCCAGCTCTCACAGAGAGGCACGGGGCAGATGTCCGCTCACGACCAAGGCACCGTAACTCCCTCCTGGCGGACATCGAGGGACACGGGGTAGGACTCTTTTCAGGGCGAGAGGACCATCTCCATCATCTTTCCATTCCCTCCAGCCTAGTACATTGCTAAGAGTTAAAGCTGGTATTTGTTGACTGAATCATGAAAATCTGTTTTTCTTTCAGATATTGCTTTTCATGAGGTTCCCGTCTGTTTGGTCAGATGAATCCTCTAGCTGTAGGTACTTTCTTCCTTGAATCTTCCCCCCACCCCTCACAAGGCCACCCCTTGTTCACATAGATACCAGTTGGACTGGGGTAGAGAGACAGGGCTGGACAGGGGAGGGGGCCAGACTGCCACCCTTGGGCGTCACCGCTCCAGGAAAGGTGAAGCTGTAAGCTGGTCCTGGTCTGCTTCTGGCAGGACCTGATTCAAGGTAAGAATAATCACTTTTTCCTTAATGAAGATATTAATAATCAACGTCTCCCACTCATCTTATTTCTTGTAAAGGAGCCGTGCAAGCTCCTGGCCCTCATCAGCTTGGGGCCATGGGCGTGACCACCCAGGGCTGCCTTGGCCCTGCACGTCAGGTGGGTCCTGCCAGCGAGGACAGAGGGCAGGAAAGCCAGGCCCCGGCTTCCTGAGAACACAAAAGACAGGCCTGGGGTAGGGGTGGGAGGCAGAGTAAGGGGAAGCCGTCCTGAGTCGGCAAGGGAGGCTGGTGGGTCTCCATGGCCAGGACGCAAACCGCTTTTCTGTAAATTTGCTTTTCCTCCCACGGAGTCACGTGAATTCTTTTCATCGGGAAGCAGATCATCCATCCCTCCAGGCCTAATCTGTGACCTAAGTGCTGAGGGGCCTCCAGGACTTCTCTGAGCCTGGGTTTTCATGTTCGGAAAGTGGGGATAATAAGGCTCACCTCACAAAAATGTCACAGGAAATTATCCACCGTTAATGACTAAATACTGGGAAAGCGATAATGTGCCATGTGAAAGCAAAATTATTTACTAAAGCAGTTGAGGCAAAGAAGAGGATTTCCTCTTCTGGGTGGGGAAAAACCCAGAGCCAGGGGGAGAGCATCACCGGACATCGAGGGACACGGGGTAGGACTCTTTTCAGGGCGAGAGGACCATCTCCATCATCTTTCCATTCCCCCCAGCCTAGTACATTGTTAAGAGTTAAAGCTGGTATTTGTTGGACACCTCCAGGGGTGTCCCATCCCTGCAGCCGGGGCGGCTCGCTCTCCTTGTCAGACCATCGGGCTGTCCAGCACAGGGGCCTGGAATCCAGGCAGTGGGCAGCATGGGGCAGGGGGGGACAAGGGGGGGGTAATGAAACGGCAGACCTCGACTTGCTTAGTGTGTGTTTTTCGTCGGTTGTTTATGGGTGGATGGCTGCGACCTCTTAGTCCACATTGCATGAGTCATCACTTGGGGAATGTGCACAGTCCCTGTCTTCATTTATACAAAGCCTTTGCCTCCTTCCTGAGGTGCAGGGTCATGGTTAGTTGTGGGAGGTGGAAAGAGTCTGGTTTAACTTAGTCCATTTCTGGTTTGATCACTTTTTTGGCAGAGGGTCTGTTGGTTGTCATTTACAGTCTTTCCCACTCAGAGTTGTTGCAATCCCTGGACTCCATCAGAGTGGAGGAAGTTGGGGGAGGGCAAAGACAGACAGACAGATAAACAGACAACCAGACAGACAGATCAAGTTTGCAAAATTCTGGGAAGTGAGTCTAGAAAAAGCTTTATCTCCCTTCACTGCTTACGGAGGTCACTATGACAGGGAGGTCATCCTTGTGTTAGTGAATATGAACATGAGGTCATATCCACATGTGTATCTCACTGCTGTGACCCCTCAAGACAATGGCAAGAGAATCATTGCATCATGTTGTCTACTCCCCTTCTGTTGGGCTGAGAATATGGAGGCAGAGCCAGTAACGCCAACAATATCACAGCTGTGGCTGACTGTTTCCCGAGGTCCTGTTTGCCAGTGTGTTTTTTCCTCTACTATTTGCCATTATCTTGATGCCAATATTAAGTTGGGATATAAAGCTTGAGGGCTGGATAGATCGGCATTGCCCATTTTCCAACTTCAGACATTAGGTGAAATAAATAGAAAGAGAACTAACTAGAAGATCTTATATAGCATGATATAAAATGTTGATTAACTGGATTATAAATGACACTTTTTTGTTGGCAGTACTTATCTATAGGATAATGGAAACCCAGTAGGGAATTCCATTTGATAAAGACAGACTCTTTCTTCTCAGAGGCTGACTAAGTATATCAGCAATGAGATGGGGGTGGGGAGAGGATGGAGAAAAAACAGAATAGGACTAAGATATTCTCCAATAGGCTCAGGTCTCGGCCTCAACTCATGGCCTCCGAAGTCCTGGTTCCACTGCTTCTGCTCCATGTGCCCCAGGGCAAAGTACTCAGCCTCTGTCTTCCCTTATTTCCTCATCTATAAGATGGAGATAACAATAAAAACTATCCTCTTATTGTTATGAAAATTAAATGAGTTAGTACGTGTAAATGTCATTGAATGCGCTTGGCTCATAGTAAACTGTCAACCAATGTGAGCTATTGATAGACTTCCAGCTGGAAAGTCTCATTGGATGGTGAGCCCCATGAAGGCAGGGGCATGACCGCCCAGCTCATCAGTCTGTTCTCAGTGTTTAGCACAGTGCTGGCTGCCTAATAGACCCTAATCATTATTTGTTGGTGGAACAATGGGTCAAGTTTGATCCCATGGAGCTTGTCTAAATTGTTGACTTTGTGAAGCATGGTTAAGGTGTCACCTGAGATTATGAGGATGAAGTCAGTACCTCTTAAGTCTAGAATGGCTTCCAGGTCTCAGTGATGATTGAGAACACACAGAGGGGTCCTGGGGACCAAGCAGGCCAATAACCTGCTTTTCAGCAAGCGTAGAATGGCGTGCAGCCCACTGTGAAGAGAGACGTTCAGACAAATGCGGATGGTGGCATCCAGGCTCTACAATGCATGTCCACACGAACCGGCCACTACCCCCAAACTCTAGCTTGCAGTATTTCTAGTCCTGTTGCATTGGTAAGGGCCAGTGGCCATGGGCACAGAGGCTGCCATAGGGGTGTAGGGTGATGGGAAATGAAGTGTCTCTTTCTCTGAAGCAGCTGGGCTTATTTTAATGGGCAAGGTCAGCAATGAAATGACCAGGAAGAGAAATTGCTGCCATTATGCATCAGTTGCAACCTTTTATCAATTATTCCCTGTACCATTCCCTTTGCCACGGGCTGGAGCAAACATGGCCCTAATCAGTTTTACATCTCCGTTTAATTTTATTGGAAAGAAGAGCTGGCAATGCATCACAGAGGCCAGTGTGACATGAAAGGTGACCCCCCGCCAACTTAATGGCACAATACATAACCCTTAATGAAGTCGCTATCTTGTCCCTCTTTTCCTGTCTCAGCCCCGTGATTTACGACGGCATCATTTTGCTTTGCCCTCTTTTCATTTCAGCTTTGACAAAGTGGATGAAACAATTATCTTCGTTATCGGCCAGAGCAGTAGAAATGGGATAGTTCGGAGATCTCTGCAGGTGGAAGGCCTTGGCCAGAGATCAAAACCGACGGGGAAATGTGCTTGGGGATTGTTTTTCCTCCTCTCCCCTTCTTCCTGTGACTATGGGCTCCTGAAGATGGATTGTGTATCCCAATGAGCAGTGTGAGCCCTATATCATTGTGGCAAGAAGTAATTTCAGGAGAAGGGGAAGCTGCAGATAGAAGAGAGCTTGGAATTTTGCAGTCTGTTCTCTTTGAGCTTCTTATATTTGTTTTTCGATGCACGCCCTGGCCAAGCTCTCTCTATCAGACAGTGCATCTCACCTGCACGCACGGAACATGGATTTTTCTCCATTATAAAGGATACCTTGTATTTATTTAACCCAAGTTATTCATTCATCCATCATTCAACCACCATTTGTTGGCGTACCTTCTAGATAAACAAAATTAGGTCTGTGGAGAGAGAGAGAGAAAGAAAGAGAGAGAGAAGGAATAGAGGTTTTATCCTCAAGAAATGGTATATTCTACCGAAGGAGGTAAGACATGAGTATTGGTGGGTGTAGGAAGATAGAAAGATAGATTAGCATATCAAACACTATAGCCAGAGGGTCCTGTGCTTGTTCAGAGGAAGGTGAAGTTATTCCAGAAATGGGACAGCCGGACCTTAAACGGGGGGGGGGATGAAGTTTGAACAACTAAAATGAAACTCACTTACAGTTATCATCTCACGGAGAGTGCAGGTGTGTGCGTGGACAGTTAGGTAGATAACCAGACTGGACTCACGTAGCAGTTTCATGTTATTCTGACAGAATGACAGACGGAGCGGGAGGGAAAAGACAGGCCCTGCTTTGGGTCAGGACAGCAGTGAATCAATGTCCCCATTTGCGCCTCTCTGAAGGCCGAGCTGACAGCAGAGGCTGTGTCTTCAGGGCTGCTTGGCTTGGTGTTCTTCCTGTCCTCCACCCCTATTCCCAAGCTAGACACCCCTGGTAGGGGCTGACTCCTGTGATGCCATTTGCTGGTAGGGACTCATGGATGTGTGTGTAAATACGCACTGCTGTTGACTACGTAGGTAACTTGGTCTTTGGGGTCTGTATTTTTCAAACAGATCAGCTTGCAAAAGCCAACTCCAAGTGTCTTTTTTTTTTTTTTCCAATTGTATTGGCTCAGGGAGAACTGAAATTCGTTTTCACTTACTTATGGGTTCTATGACGTCCAGAGATAATTGGTTAGAGGTCCTTTAATCAATGAGCCTCTCTTTGCAAATACTATCCAAATGAGGCCTGTGTTATTAATGGGATTGTTAAAATGGTGAGAGTTTTTCCATTGCATTTTTTCTCAGGTGGATGGAAAGCTGTAATGCCAACATGGTTAATTGGGGTCTTAAGTAGATCCTTCATATAAATCCACATGTAAGTAAATTTTAAGATAAATACATCATATAAATTGACATATGTGTATACAGAGAAAGCATCTCCAGAAACGTCAATATACAATCCATTTCGCCTCTGTCCCCACTCTCCCCCTGGTCGGGTCGGTGTATAGAGAGTGAGGGGAGCTGGGAGGAAGGCAACTCCACATCCTGAGTCTAAAAGCAGCATCTACTCAATACGTAGCTTTAAGTGGGTTGGTTGACCCATTAGTTGTTTAAGTCTGTAATGAAAGTATTAGAGGAAGCAGCATGAAAGCAAGGGTCACCCCGTTCACCAGGCAACCGAAATATCAGTGGGCAGACTGTGGGGCCCACAGAAGGGAGCTCCAGGGGCGCCTGGGTGGCCCAGTGGGTTAATGCCTCTGTCCTCAGCCGGGGTCATGATCCCAGAGTCTTGGGATCGAGCCCCACCTCGGGCTCTCTGCTCAGTGGGGAGCCTGCTTCTTCCTCTCTCTGTCTGCCAGCCTCCCCCTCTACTTGAGATCTCTATCAAATAAATAAATAAAATCTTAAAAAAAAAAAAAAGAAGGGAGCTCCAGAGAGGCGTTCTTTTCCCCTCCCATGCCCCACGGACCTGGACCCCAAGCCCATCCCCAGCCAGCGTGCCTGCCATGCGCACAGAGGCATAGGCATGGCCGCCTCTGATGTTGAGTCCTGCCTCAATTTTGTCCCTGATGGGTGCTGTGCAGAATGAAGAGATTAAAATAACAGCAATAGTGGCTACTAAGCACCTGGAGCAGTTTCTTGTGGCATTCCCGTGGCTGAGTATCCACGAGGGGGAGCAATTCCTTATCACCTGCTCTGCTCTTTATTCCTGTCCTGTGGGGACTTGAGGGACCTTGGTGACCCAGAATACAGCTTGTCTATCATGCGGAGCACCACGTGCCTGGGGACCTTCCAGAGACTCCCCCCAGAGCAGGCGATGGAGGGTGATGGGATAATCTTTGGGAAAGAAAACAAGACATTTTTTGGCCGGGGTTGGGGAAAAAGGGAGGCAGGAGAGGGGGAACCCTGCAGTTACTTCCTTCGATCTCAGTAAATTGGAAAGGTCTTTCCCCTGATTCCTGCTGATATTTCCTGATGGAAATTTCTTCCATTGACAGAGATACAGATGGAGTTTACCGACATGGGACTGCAGACACACTCTGGGATAATGAAAAAATGCCCAAGGTAGCCATATGCTCCGTGGCAGTTTGTTAGAAGGAACTCCAGTTGGGTGAATACATAATAGCATTTTTGGCAGCATTGACTAAGGGAGATCCTCTGTATTTCTATGTCTTTTTGCATTTCTTGGTTTAATTTGTGTGAATTTTGAAATTATAGTTCTGTTTATTAACATTCTTTATGAGGCGCTTGTTCCTCCAATCAGGGGTTTATTTCCAAGAGATCAGAATGAACTGAGGCAAGCCCAAACTCTGAGAATAGATTCTATCTTCTGTGCCATTTCCTTAAAATCTCAATTGCAACCTTCCTTTACTCTCCTCTGAAAGAGTGTCACAGCTCACAGGGATGCTATTAATGAGGATTGTGATAATTAATATTCTCCTAACAGCAGCCATGAATTTAGCATTATGGCTTAATTGTAGATATTGTTATCCTTGTTTTACGATCGTGGAACGGAAGGTCTTTGAGGTTTTTGCCCAGGGGAACACCATTAGCAATGATCTCAGATTTGGGATTAGAATAATCCAGGTCCGCCTTGCTCAAAGCTTCCAGAATTCCATGCTTTCCAGAATACCACGTGTCTGTCTAACTTGGGGATAGGAACGGATGACAAGAGTAAGTGTCTGGTTGTAAAACATAACTCTTAGAGGCAATGGCACTTCAAGTTTAGATTCCTGACTCATTTTATAACCCAAGGCTGCAAGGTTGCCAGGACGGTTCTCCTGAAATACCTGTCTTTATTATTGTGGTCTTTTCCGGAAAAGGGTTTTGGGTGTGTGTGTGTGTGTGTGTGTGTGTGTGTGTGTGTGGTATTCAAGGCTTAGGATTTACACAAATATTATTTGTTTAAAGATTTTATTCATTTATTTGAGAGAGAGAGAGAAACCATGAGCAGGGGGTAAGGACAGAGGGAGAGGGCGAAGAAGACTCCCCACTGAGCAGGGGAGCCTGATGCAGGGCAGATCCCAGGACCTCGAGATCATGACCTGAGCGGAAGGCAGACACTTAACAAACTGAGCCATCCAAGGCCCCCTCCCCAATATTATTTAATTTTATTTTTTATTTAGTCCTGGGGTATTGAGGGTAACACGGCAAACTGACCACACCAAGTGTTTGGGGGATAAAACCCAACACACACTTTTGTCCATCCAGTGACCTGAGTCCTTTCCTTGGAGCCACTTGGCAGAAATACCACAATGGAACCAGCAGTTAGTGTGGGAATTTATAGGAGCGGAAGTTTAATTAAAGGGCAAATATTCTGATCCAGAATTAAGCCAGGAATTTTAGGAGCCAGTGTTTTGAACCCAGCATCCACGGTGAATAGTTTGCCTCAGGCCTTCTGATGTACATGGAAACCGACTCTGGGTGGGCCTGCAAAATGTGCTCTGGAGGGAGGCCAGAGGCACGAGGCAGGTCGTGTTTCTTCCTTCTTAACGCTGCAGTCAATACCTCGGGCATATCATGCAGGCCACAATGAGGGCCGAGGTGAGCTGTGTGGACCATAGGGTGAAGGTAGGAAGTACGGCCTATCAGGTTGAAGGTAGGAGGCTTTCTCTGTAGATAAGTCTGCTTCCTTCCTTTGGAAACATTCATAAAAAACACACACCCTCCAGTAGGATTTCACAGTCCCAGAGCTCCTGCCCATTCTCCCCAGGCCCAGCTCCTTTCTAGTGGCGTGCTCCTAATTACGTTAGTCTAGCTCATTCCCGAGTCCTACAGAGCATACTGATGAACCCTCCTTGTCTGGTCAGGCTCTTGATTTCCTGAAGCTTCATCTATCTTTCTCCAAGTTCTGTGTGGTTTCTTGCCCCATCGCGGACGCACATGAGGGGCAGAGCTGGAAGCTGGGTAGTGAGGTGGGAAGACAGATGGACCTGGTGGGTGGGACAAAAAGGACCCTCACACCGTGCCTTGCGAGGGGGCTCCAGAGGTGCAGCAAGACAGCGTCCGGGAAGAAGGTCCTGCCAGCTCATTGCTCCATCCTGTCTGCCTCTGTGTGCTGGAGTGGACAGCTGCTGAGGATTTCAGGGGCTGCAGGACCAGACCTGGGCAGTCATGCCCCTGTGCTCCTCCTGGTTATCACCCTGAGGCTCTGCTCCGGGAAGGGGAAGATTACAGCTCTGATCCCCTTCGAAGCAGATGGCCTGGGGGCTAAAGGGTGAGGCATTCTCTGTTCGGCCCTGGTTTTTCCCATTCTCCTCCAGCAAAGCAGCTTTGTGACTGGGGGCCTCGTTCATTGTTCATTGGGGGACTTAAGTGTATCAGACACATTTTATCATCAATTCCTCCTGTATGTCTACTTTTACTAGAACACGATTCTATTCATTTGTTTCCTACAGAGGCAGAGACTAGAGAGGAGACTAGAGAGCCTTCACGTTGGCCCTTGGGTCTGGAGCCTGTGACCAGGTTGGTTTGGCTTTAATTGCTTGACCTGCTTCTCCGGCTCTGATTCAGGGCCAACCACCCCCGTCTCCAGCCCCCCACACCCCTCCGTTTTGTTTTGTGTTTTTTCCTCCAAGAAGCCATGCCAGGGCTTACCTGTGGTAAAGAATTTGTCCTCCGAGCAGGCAGCCAATCTGTTTCCTTGGCAGAGGGTGGAAGCCATACCTGGTGACATTCTCCCAATACCCCAGCCAGGCCACGGGGCGGCCAGCAAACCTGCAGGGAGTGGGCAGCACATATGTAAACAGAAATTGCTCCCCCGTAGGAAGTAGTTTCCACTGACATTGTTTGTCACCTCTGAGAAGTGCAAGCAGTGTGACACGTTTGGTTCTGGTGGGAGGCCTGGGCAGGGGGTGCTTAGGGAGTGTTGCTTTCTTGCCTTGTAAAGGAGGGGAGGTTGAGGCACAGGAAGGCCACAGGACGGAGATCAGACCTCTGCAGTGCCTGAGTGGGGCCCAGAGAATGTGGGGCCTCAGGGCCGCCTTCTCCCTCTCCGTATCCTGAGGCGGCTCTGCCAGCAGGTGGGCCTACCTGTGCTTCATCAGGAAATCAGGAAATCCCAGCTCCGAGCTACAGATTGAGGAATTCTGACATCTTCTAATTAGGTAAACACATGACTGCATGTTCAAACAAACAATACGTCAGTGCCAGGCTCCATGAGGCAGCAGGAGCAGGTGGGGAGCTGGTCTTCCCTGGGGAGTCGGCATTGCTGGGCCCTGCGGTTGGCTTCTAAGGCCAGTCCAGCTCACTGGCTTCTTCTTCTAGAAGCCCTCTGGGGATAATTCCAGACCATCCTTTTTTTCCGGCTGGAGAGGGTGCCACTGGTGATTCTTCACTGGTGATATGTTGCCCCCGTGACTTCAGGGCTGGTCGGGGTGAGTCAACATCCTAGGCCTCAATGACGGGGCCATGGCAATGTCATGGACACCGCTTGAGCACTGAACTTTGCTTGGGAGGAGATGTGGCTTGGGGCAAAGCTATGCTCTTTTTTGGTTCCTATTCTCAATCCAGCACAGAGCCCTTCATAGCAGGCTCTAGGGGGCTGATTGCTAAGAGGCACAATAAAGCTACAGAGTGCTTGTCTTCCCTATGTCATTCGAGCTCAGGAATCTGTCAGGCCCTGTGTGCCCCACACTGCAGGCTCCGTACAACATGCTCCTGGACTGGGCCTCCTGATGCCGGAGAAGCACTGGTCAGAGTGGAAAGTTGGTGGACCTAGAAGAAGACAAACGTGAGGCTGAAGGCCAGTTTTTGTACTTAGACACGCCAGAATTTAGGTAAGTTATTCAATTTGAACTTCAGATTCCTTACTTGTAAAATGAGGATAGCAGTGTCTCCCCAGCAAGGTTGTGATGACACCAAAACGGAACACTAGAAATAAAAGGCACACTGAGGTGTCCTGCTGATTTTAGGCACCCATGCATTTTCCTTGTCCTCCTCCTGCCCCCCTCCCACCAACATCCTCTCTCAGGAGAGCGGCCTTCACCCAGGGTAGCTTCGTGTTACCTGAAGTTACCTGTTACCTGTTAGTTACCTGAAGGTGAGACCTGGGGTCTGCTCAAAAGGGACAGTAATGTGAACAGTGATGGGAAAGAGACAAATGACAATGGCAGAAAAGCATATGAAAACACACTCAACATCATGTATCATTAGGAAATTGCAAATTATAATGACAATGTATTCTCACTGTGCACCTATTCCAATGGTTAAATCCAAAATTGTGACAACATCAAATGCTGGCAAGGACGTGGAGCATCAGGAAATTTCATTCATGGCGGGTGGGAGCACAAAAGGGTACAGCCACCTTGAAAGACAATGCGTCAGTTTCCTACAAAACTAAACATGATCTTACCATATGACTCAGGAATTGTGTTTCTTGGTATTTACCCAAAGGAGTTGAAAAGTTACATCCAAATAAAAACCTGCACGTGGATGTTTATAACAGTTTTATTCATAATTTCCCAGACTTGGAAGCAACCTAGATGTCCTCCAGTAGGTACCTGGAGCAATGAGCTGTGGCACATAATATTCCATCTAGACGATGGAATATTATCAATGATAAAATATGAGTTAGAGTCATGAAAAGCCATGTAGGGAATGGAAATGCATATTTTTGAGTGAAAGAGGCCAATCTGAAAAGGCTATAAACTGCATTATTTCAAGGATAAGACATTCTGGACAAGGCAAAACTACAGAGACAATAAAACATTTAGTGGTTGCCAGAAGTTTATGGAAAGGGGGAGAGGGGTGAATAGGTAAAATACAAGATTTTGGGGGCAGGGAAAGTATTACATACTGTACCAAAATGGCCACATGATACATTTATCAAAACCCATAGAATGTACAACACAGAATGAATCCTAATGTAAACTACCCACTTTGCTTAACCATAATAATAATAATAATAATGTATCAATATTGGCTCATTGATTAGAGCAAATACACCAAACTAATATGAGATGTTAGTAATAGGGGCAACAGTGGATAGAAGGAGGAAGGAGGCAGTAAATGGGAATCCTCTGTACTTTCTGCTCAAATTTTCTGTAAATCTAAAACTACTTTAAAAGAGAAAGGCTAGTAATTAAAAACAAATATAGGGCCAGCAGCATAAATATCAAACATGCCTAGACTCTCAGGCCCTAAAGTGTCCTGAAATGATGCGGGGTCCTTTGTAGCTCCCCTGTGCCTGCCTCCTCAGATCCCAGGGCTAGGAACTGAGGGGACTGGCAAAAACTGTGAGGTCAGAAAAAAGGTTTTGCAAGGGGACTCAGGCTTTGAGTGAGTCTGGGAAATATGGCTAGGTTGTTCAAGGTTTGAGGATCAGATGAATCTCTTCTTTTTCTGGGCCCATATAAGTCTTAACTGTAACCTGATGTTCTATGAAGTAACATGGAGAAAAGGGCCTTCACAATCTCTATGGTTGACCTAATCTCCCCAATAATTACTGTTCCTTAAAATTATTTTCCTTTAGTCATTTATCAAAATAATGCTATTTTCCATTCATGTCATAAAAATACAGACCCTGAAGGCTGGGCGAGGTTGGAAACGCCATCTCAGCCACCCTGTCCTCAGATGGGTGAGTCTGGCTCATACTAACTATACTTTGCATATGGCCACCCTCTGCTTGATTCTGGTGACAAGGAATTCTTTCTTTTTCAGGGTAGCCTAGCCTATCTTTGGACAGCTTTCAAATGAAAACTTATTTCTTCATGAAAATTTACCACTTTTTAACATGAAGTTTTAATGCCTTCAAAAAGCTGCCTAGTTGAAAACCATGTCTTTCCCTTGAGTTAATATGGCTCAGAAGGGAAACTTCTGCAGTCACAATTATTACTGTATTGTACAATTGTTCTCCTTGCAGTCCACTTGAGCTCTACCATCCTCACTTATCTTCCCGGGAGGAAACACTGAGAGCCAGTGTTATGATGGTAACTGGCAACGTCTGGCAGCTGTGAATGCAAGGAATCCAAGGCCTAGAAAGACAGGTGGGTTCTGGGACAATGAGCCCTAGTCTGGGAGCCCAACCTGAATGTGGGTCTCTAAATCTGCCCTTGAGTTAAAAGGCACCTTAACAGAATCCTCAGAAGATGGAAGCCTAGCCAATCGCCACTGGGCTTGACCCGTTATTTAGTAGGTGACCACAGAGAGTTCTTTCTAATTGGGCTTATTTTCAAGCATCATCATTTTAGGAGTTTGATCCAGGAGTGTGTTGACAGAAGTGGAAAGCAGCCATCACTCAAAGCGGAGCCAAATAAAATAAAAATAGAGAGAAATAGATACATACAAGTGAGATTCAGCCAAAAATGGGGAAAAGGAAAAAAAAAAAGAAAAAGCAAGCAAGAAAGAGAGGGAGCTCACATTATCAACCAATAAACCCAATAATCCATTAGTGACCAAGGTTGCTGAATAATATAGTACTTTCTCAGTGCCATAATTTATACTGCAGACCAGAGAATAGACACGGTTATTAGAGTGAGGGCTACTGGATGACACATGATGCATGACCGAGCGGCATTGATCTTCACACAACAGGAAGGTGTCTAGACTGGGAGATGTATGGCTGTGCGATTCAGAGCAGGGCATATTTCATGGGAGGCCTAATGGAGTAGTGGAGCCGGTGATGGATGGGTGTGCCCAGTTTCAGCAGCAGTGCAGTTATAGCAGTGCTAATGTCTGACCTCTTCTGAGCCTCGTGTCCTTCATTCCGTCAGGGTGACCTCATTTAAAGGGACAGAAAATGAGATAAGGAGATGGTAGAGCGAGGGAGGTGGAGAGGACCAGCGCAGGCTGAGGGTGGCGGGGACTAGCCAGCTCGAGGCCGGCAGGGGGCGCTGTGAGGAGGGATTTACACAGAGGAGGAAGGACGGGCGGCAGCGCTGACATGAGAGCCGACCCTGACAGCCAGGTCCAAAACAGTTTGCTGGCAAAATAAGAGACTAGAAAGGTCCTTCAGTGCTCCTCTGCCTTCCCCCGCCCCTGGTTCAGCAGCGCCTAGGAGTCTGATGCGGTTACCCTAGGAAGCTTGGGGCTCCCCGCACCGTGAGGATAGGTCTGCATCCCCAGAGGAAGGAGGTGCAGCACTGAATGTGAGAGACAGGTCTGCTGCTAATGGGGTGAGGCTGTCCCCTGAGCAAGTTGGAGTAATCGCCATCGATTATGCAATAGCAGAGAGCCTGTCCTCCCCCTGCACTCCCCGTGCCCTGTTAGATGATGCTTAATGCGGCCTAATGACACTCTTGATCATTCCTCGGGAAAACTAATGACTCATGCTACAGCCAATCCCAACGCCAGTAGCTTTGTTGGTGGTGTTTTTCCTTTCTCTCTTGCTCTTTCTTCATAAATTTCTTTCTCTGTTTAAGTGTTGAGACATAGGCAAGATTCCAATCCAGCTTCTTAGCTGGTGTTTAACTAAGAGGGGACCATTTATCATCCCCCATGTTCTCCTTCATTTCTAAGTTACTCCTTATTTGGAATTGACTGGTTTCACTTTGGTAGCAACGGCTCAGACACTCCTATAATTCTGTCTGTGTAGAATAAAGGGAAGTGTCAACCCATTTGCATACCTTTTATACTCCCCCCACCCCAACCCGGACACAATAAACACACGACCATCTCCCTAAAAGATATGCCTACTACACTGAGTCCCATCAAGACCTTAGCCAAGGTAATTTGATGTACTACTCTACTCAGTTCTAGAATCAGAGAGGGGTCCCGTGGGTCAGATGGTATTTGGTGAGTTCAGATGCCACGGATGGTGCATGCAAGGTAGTAGGGCTGCTAGGGCTTAGAGTATTTTCTGTGCCAGGGACTTTGAAAGTTCCTCTGTAACTTTTGGCCTTTGACAAAAGCTGTGCATAAAATTATGTCAATCCTACCCCTAAGGCTGTTCTTAGTAATCATTAATTAACAAGGCATACATTAGCTGGCAGAGATGAGTGCTAGGGGGTTGGGAGGGGGAGGTACTCATCCTGCAAGTCAACAAATATTTATAGAGAGCCTTACAGCGGTCTGGGCTCTTTGTTCTGAAGATGGATCAGAAAACAAAACAAAAGAGAGCTCACCAGTATATTAAGAAGACAAACATTAAACAGATTATCATATAATAAATAAGTCAGAAAATAGCTCACGTTGTTAGGAAGAGAGCAGAAAAGAAAGCAGCATTACTAAGCAAAGCCTACACTGTGTTCAGGGAATGATAGGTACCATTGTATTTAAATGAGAATGTCTGTCATGAGGTGGGGGTTATTGCTGTGCCCTTTCTACAGGCAGGAACACTGAGGCTCAGAGAAAGGAAACTCCTTTCCCAGGGTCACATGGCAGGTAAACAAGAGGCAAAACTAGAATATTAACCAGTTCTATTTAGCTTAAAACTTATTCATAAGATTAGAAATCTACTGTATCTCATACATAGAAATAAATTCCTGGTGGAATAAGTGTGACAAATGAAATCACTTAGATGGAAATGTATTTCTTAGTCAAAAGGCACACATTAAAAAAGCAAAACCTTAGTAAATTTGATTGCAACAAAAATCAACTTACAGAGACTTTGCTTCTATCCAAGATGGAGTGACAAGCATTGGGCTCACTCTCGTACCAGAAGCAACTGAGAAACCAACCGACATGAATGCCGAAACAGGTGTCAGGGCACCAAGCATCAGGCAGGTATCTCAGGTGATCCCTGAGATGCAGGAAGTAAATGAGGTGAGTCCTATTGTTATCCCAGGAGGTCATTTCCAGGCTGTGCAGCAAGGAGGGGAAACCCAGGGAGAGCTCAGTGGTCTCCTGAGTTGAAGACACAGAGCTGGGAGTCCAGAGAGGACAAGGCAGCTGGGGCCTGCCGGGCAGAGAGGGAGAAGGTAGAGGTGCATAGGGAGAAGCACAGCGCAGGGGAGCAGCTTGAGTGTTCACCTGAGTGCAGGTCAGTGCACATGGGTAAGGAGAGACCCTGAACAAAAACCAGCACCAGAAAGAGCCAGAAAAAGAACCACCTAAAACAATCTCTCTCTTAATGAATATTTATTTTTTATTTTTAGAGAAGATTTTATTTATTTATTTGGCAGAGAGAGAGAGAGAAACCACAAGAGAGGGAACACAAGCTGGGGGAGTGGGAGTGGGAGAAGCAGACTTCCCACTGAACAGGGAGCCTGATGTGCTCTATCCCAGGACCCTGGGATCATGACCTGAGCCGAAGGCAGATACTTAAGGACTGAGCCACCCAGACGCCCCTCTTTTTTTTTTTAATTTAAGCTTTTTTAATTTAAAAATATAATGTGACCCCACCACCCTCTCCCAACCCCTCTCCCCCCCAACCCCCCTCAGTTTGTTTTATGACATTAAGAGTCTCTTTTGGTTTGTCTCCCTCCCAATCCCATCTTGTTTCATTTTTTCTTTTCCTACCACCTTAAACCCACCCCTGTTGCATCTCCACTTCCTCATATCAGGGAGATCATGTGATAGTTGTCTTTCTCCAGTTGACCTATTTCGCTAAGCATAACACACTCTAGTTCCATCCATGTCGTCGCAAATGGCAAGATTTCATTTCTTTTGATGGCTGCATAGTATTCCATTGTATGTATATACCACTTCTTCTTTATTCATTCATCTCTTGATGGACATCTAGGTTCTTTCCATAACTCGGCTATTGTGGACATTGCTGCTATAAACATTTGGGTACACGTGCCCCTTTGGATCACTACGTTTGTATCTTTAGGGTAAATACCCAGTAGTGCAATTGCTGGGTCATAAGGTAGCTCTATTTTCAGTTTTTTGAGGAACCTCCATGCTGTTTTCCAGAGTGGCTGCACCAGCTTGCATTCCCACCAACAGTGTAGGAGGGTTCCCCTTTCTCTGCATCCTCGCCAGCATCTGTCATTTCCTGACTTGTTCATTTTAGCCATTCTGACTGGTGTGAGGTGGTATCTCATTGTGGTTTTGATTTGTATTTCCCTGATGCCCAGTGATGTGGAGCACTTTTTCATGTGTCTGTTGGCCATCTGGATGTCTTCTTTGCAGAAATGTCTGTTCATGTCCTCTGCCCATCTCTTGATTGGATTGTTTGTTCTTTGGGTGTTGAGTTTGCTAAGCTCTTTATAGATTTTGGATACTAGCCCTTTATCTGATATGT